>VWYE01023552.1:30773-58903 GCA_013398995.1 Alaudala cheleensis
CCTTCCCTTCCCTTCCCTTCCCTTCCCTTCCCTTCCCTTCCCCAAGGTGAGTGATTGGTGCAGAGGCTCTTTCAGACCCCTCCTGATTCTCCTGCTCTGCTGCCACAGGATGGGAGTCACTGAGCAGTGAATCTCATTTAGTGCATGAGCAGCACTCCTGTTCTGCATGGCAATAACTTGCAAACACTTTCTTAGGCACTACATGTTCAGGCTCAGGGAGCCCTCTCCAATTAAAAACAGATTGTCCTTAATAGAATCTATAAATGGGAAGTAGAGTAGCTGTTCTATTTTCTTTTGCTAGATTTTTTTTTCCTTTGTAACAAGTTCAACCCAACTGTTTTCAGCTTTATTGTCCTGATAAGACAGCAAATTTCATTTCCTGCCATCTGCTGCTAAATTTGCAAATTTCCACAAGATCACTAGGTATGTAGTGGGGGGGAATTATGTTTGTTACTTTGGAGAACTTGTTATTGATGGGCAAAATGATTCTCACATTTTTGACTTGCCAAACCCTACCCTGATGGGTGTTTAATACAAATAGTAAAGAAAAAGATGATTAAGATTCTACTCCTGCATTCTCATCTTTATGAAGCACTTTGTTTCATCTGTTTCTTCAAACTCACACTTTATTTTCTTGGATGTGATGGTTTCTTGAGCATGTTTTTTATTCAATTGGTCTTTTGCATTCCCTATTAACTCCTTACGTGTCTGATTTTGATGGATCCTTCCTTTCAATATCCAAGAATTTGTAGAGATGAGTAGCTTTGCTCTGTATTTTTATATTTATGTATTTATATATTTGATATATTTATATATCAAATATATAAATCATAAATATAAAAATACAAAATATTGTTTATTTCTAATTATATTGTAATTATATCTTTCCATTATAATGTATATCATAGTATATTTAATAAATATCTACATTTATTAAATATCTACAGAGTAGCACTGTTCCAGTTACACTGTACTCATGTGGAGAAAGATTTGCTCTTCCTAATTACTCTTAAATCTCCACCTAATTTCTTGTCAAACTCACTCTGGAAAAGATCTCATGAAAATCCATGCATGGTGTTGGCAATTAACAGATATCTCAAAGCACAATGAAGAAACAGCAAATAGATGCTCATAACTTATTTGAAACTGAGAGAATTTTAGGAAAAAATGTGGTCATAAATGAACACAGAGAAGTTCTCCAGATAATCCATGGGAATTCAGCAATGAGAGGTTAATTTATAGGGAAACAGGACTTGCTGGTTTCAGCATTTCCAGAACTATTTGCTCTTTGAATGAACTTTTTTTTGCATTTTTAATTTTTTTTTTAAACAAAGATTCCTGGAAAAAACTCCACCTATTATTTCAACATATTTTTAAAAGCATAAAGAATCAGAATATGTTCTAACCATAGGCCACAGTACGTAAATATGCATTTACATTATTTATCACTCAAAGGGTTTTGCTGAGGCTGGTATATTTGCATTATTCCTACTTGTTTTGAGGTAAAGCAATGTCACCTGTTATTATTCACTTCTTGCTGACCTGCTAAGTGTTCCTGATTAAATTTATGCTTCTCCCAGTGGTAGCTATCTTTGTAAGAACTTGAGGAGCACAGAAGTGGCACTGCAGTAATGGATGGAAAATAGTTCAGTGTTTAGCTTTAGTTAAGTACCATCATTGCCTTGTAAATGTGTGCAATAACACCTGTGTGCTTCCAAACAAGCAGCTGAAAAAAAAGAGATTTTCCACAGGAAAATAAGGGGGAGGGGGGTAAAATACAGCTAATATTTTCTCTTATTCATTCACTACAAGTGTAACATACCTGTGACAAAATAAAAATTATTATGGGAAAATTGGTGCTGGGGCCATGTCAGGGCTGGTCTGGTCCTTACAAACATTCTGAAGAACTCAGAGTACAGAAAAGTGGAGTTAATGAGTATTATTCTTCTATTAAAAGTAATCTTTTTAATAGCTAAAATCCTACCCAGTGAATTTTATTTGTGTAAAGAAACTTTAGAATGTTTTTAATTATTCATGGTTAATATTCCTTGTACTGTATCTCTTTGATATCTGCCAGACTGAGAGCAAGATCTTCTGCAGATCAATACAACTCCTGCTGCAGGATGAACCTGAATCCTTTTAGATTTGAATACAGTTAAAATTAATTAAAGTATTAATATTTAATTACTGGGAAACTTACACCGTCTCACAAATAACAGCAAAAAGGAATGGGGAAAAGCTTAAGCAATAAAATATTTCTCTTCTTGTCACTCAACTGGTCACAAGTAATAGAATCAGAGACTATGAATCAAGGAAAAATTGATTTTTTTCTATAAAATCATTTTAATTTAGGGAGTCACCATAAAGAAGAAGCCTGATCCTTATGCCATGAGGTCAGTGGGCATCTTCCAGCTGATAGGCCATTGATAAAACTCCCTTTGTGACAGGGTTTTCACAGGACACATGGCAGCAATTCCAGTTCCAGCTGGGTTTCAGCAGAGTTTGGATGGCTGCAAATTTTTATCTTGTAGTTAGTTATAAGTCAAATAACCTTTTATGCAGAGCTGTTCATGGCTCTATTAATAATTTCTCTATATAAATTCTATACCTCTGACCTCTCACTGCTCAGGTTATCTGGGTGCTGGTGCACAGCTCCCAGCATGGATGCACCACCAGGACACTCTGGGGCACATCTCCAGGCTCACAGGTTCTCTCTAAAACCTTCTTCCCACCCTGGCCATGGCTTTGGGGCCCAGGGAGCAGTGACAGCTGTGACTCTGGTGCTCAGGTCACCAGTGCCCAGCCCCAGCCATGCCCATCACAACCCACCTGAGCCACAGGAGATCAGGAAATATCCCTTCATGCACTCCCCGTGCTCAGCCAAGTATTTACACCCCTTCCCATATTTTTATGGTGTCCCCCAAATGGCCTTGCAGCTCTTTATGTTCCTCATCCTCCTTGAAGGGTGAATTCCAGCCAGCAGGGCTGAGTTTCCAGGCAGTACATTTCCCTTTTGTGAGAGCACGGGAGCTGTTAAGGCTCCAGTCATCATGGAACTATTCACAAGTGCTATGCTACAATAATCCACTTTTATGGGAGTTTGGAAGATGAATATAAAATAACATAATCCCCAGCTGTGCTGTTATGTGCAAAGCCATCCCATTAATCACCCTCAGTTTTACTTTACAGCTTAAAGGTATGCAAAGTGTTGCTGCCATTCAGGTGCCTCAGCACTGGCAGTTGCACAGCCTAACTGCATTTTAAAAGCTATCTTCTCAAGAAATTAAGCACTCAATCTTTCCCTTTCCTCCCGTGGAAATGGTAATTCAGCACCTCCTGATGTCAACAGCATGTGCAGAGCAGCCAAAAGCTCTGGGTGAGCAAATGAAACCTCAGTGCTGTGACAGCCTGCAGACCTGAATAGAACATGGTATTCAACACTTAAGGAAAAGCCATAAGTAGTTCAATAATTCTGTTTCTTTATGGAATATCTGAACTGATTTAGGATCTGTACTTTTCCACGAGGTTACTGAGCACCAATAAAAGTATGTGGCAGACCCACATCGTTATGGGTACAAGAGATTGGATTGTTTGGGGTTCACAAGCAGGAATTCATGCTACACTGATATTGCCAATAAAGACTTGAAATTCTTCTGGGAGTTTGCAGACCTAAGAGTGAAAACAAGTGACACTTAGAACTGCTCACTTCTTTCCTGGAGCTGAAAGCTTAGATCTTAAAAAAAAAAAAAAAGATATTATTAGATTAGGCATTAGGAAAAAACTCTTCCCCGTGAGGGTGGGGANATTGATGGGATGGTTGGATTTGAGTTGTGAGCAAGCAACTGAGCTTAGATCTTAAAAAAAAAGATATTACTAGATTAGGCATTAGGAAACAATTCTTCCCTGTGAGGGTGGGCAGGCCCTGGCACAGGGTGCCCAGAGAAGCTGTGGCTGCCCCTGGATCCCTGGCAGTGTCCAAGGCCAGGCTGGACAGGGCTTGGAGCACCCTGGGACAGTGGAAGGTGTCCCTGCCCATGGCAAGGTTGAGTATGGATGGGCTTTAAGGCTCCTTCCAATCCAAACCATTCCACAAATCCATGATTCTATATGACAAGGTCAGGAAGAGAGGAAGCAACTGTAACTGGTTACTACTTCTTATCTGACAGCTGAAAATCCAATTTTCTAGGTTGTTGGAAATCTAATTTTCTATCATCAAGGCAATACCTCAGACCAGACCCTTGGAAATGACGGGGAACTTCTTCCAAAGTGTGGGAAGTTCTGTGACTCAGAGGGATCATTCTGTGATGTACCCCCCCCCTAAAAATGAGGCTTTTCAGAGAGCAAAAGCAGAAACCACAAGTCAGGGCAGTTTTATCAAATTCCTCAGGATGGAGTTGGGAAACCATTTTCATTTATTTATTTATTTATTTATTTATTTATTTATTTATTTATTTATTTATTTTAATATGCAAACTTCTGTGCATCTTCTATGCTCAAGAAGTATTTACTTGACAATTTTGAAGGAACATTGTACACTTTTTTTAAAGAAAGCCCTGCAAGTGTTCTTTTATCATAGGCTAACACAATTTTGTGTGCAGTGTTGTATATTTTATATCAGTTATAAGGGATTGTGATCTTCAAAGGAATTCCTGGATGTGTTCACTATTAGGGTTGGATATTTAAACCAGGAATTGCATAAAAATTTTGTGAATTTCATGGACACAGGATATCAGTTCCATTTCACTGTCACTGTCATGCACAGGGTAACAAGAACACAGTGAATTATCTTGCAAACTTCAAAGATGAAATAGATTAAATAAGTCTTTTGTAAAATAAATCCAAAAGTTGGGGTGAGATGTGTGATCCCAGAGATGGTGAGCCTTGCAATGTCATGGATCTCACAAATGCATGGCACCATTCATCTGAATTTGTCTGTAGAGCTCTATGAGCAGATGACTGCTGCTATTCAGCTGAAAAAGGAGAAACAGGCTCTGGAGTCATTATTAGCCAAGATTNATTTGCTACACTGCTCTGAGCTTATTTAACTGAAGTTTCTTCAAGGAAGGCTGGGCCAGCCCCGTCAGCAGCTCAGCTTTCCACTTCCCAGTGCCTTGCTCCCATCTTGGACACATTTGCCAACTGTCTGGTTTATATTTATACCCTTCTCTCAGCCATCACTCCAGGAATGATCCAACCCAGTAGTGCTTGCTGCAGATAATGCACTGATGAAGCAATCTACACAGATGGTAAGCTATCAGCTTACATTAAAAAAATCATCAGTTATTGTTCCTCATTTTTTCCAAAATTAAGGCAGCTTTGTTCAGAAATCTGTGAAAAAAACACATGCACAGTTCCAAGGACACATTGCCTTTGGGCTCTTCTAAGGCCAATTAAAGAATTGTTTAGGATTTCATCTTGATTATCATCAAGCAGTGTCTTAAATTTGGAAGATTAAAAAAAAAAAAACCACAACAAATTAATAAAAGTTTCAGGTAAAGATCCTGATTTTGGATCCCATTTGGAAATTTCACTGTTTAAGATAAGGAATGGAAATATAATGAACAAAGTCTAACCCATGCTGATAGAGACTTCTAATTGCTTTTTAAAAGGAAATGCCTTTCAAAACATTAAATTCACTCCAAATTTCTTTTTTAACACAAAGACATATTTGCATAATTTCAATTAATGCAACAAATGCTGATGTTTGCTCTACCTTTATGTAACAGGAGAGGTCTGAAGGCATATTGAAGCTTTTCCTGTCATACGGGCAGGGCAGGAACTAATTATCTAAGAATCTGAATTACTAAAAAGCCAAGCAGGAAAATAATAAAAAAAATTGAACTTTTGGGTTTTTTAATAACAAAAACCTGGAGAAAATTTTATGGTAAATATGATGGCAGCTTCACAATGGGAAAAAGAGCTTGCCTTTTTGTAGAGGTTGTCATTACATTTATAGTTTCTTGAGTTTTAAGCAAATAGATTCATGACAAAGAGAAGGTGATTCTGGTTAGAATTCAGAGAGGGCTTTAGTGGGGTTTGGGTCATCTCACTTTAATATCTCAACAATTGAGATAAGTCAATTATTAAAGAAAATAAAATATGTTAGAGAATTGACAAGTGCCACCCTTTTTCTGGAGTGCCATTTGTCCTGCTGTTTGCAATAGATTAAGTCCTTTATTTTACCCTCACCATCACCTATCATTTCAAAGATCAGTTTCTAGAAGTCTGATAATATTCTGACCAGGATAAATTCCTGACAAATTAACTGGAATTAATGCCTTCTGCAGCTGTGCAGTGTCATCTGCTGCTTGAGGAGAATTTTGTATGGTCTGTGCTTATCCATTTTAAACTCTTGCACTGGTTGTGTCTCGTTTGTGTGTCCCAGAGTCCAAAGGGGTAATAAATAAGGGGTAAACAGCCTGTATGTTCTGAATCAGCACTGCCTTCCTGGGATAGATCACCTGGGATCTCAGGATGTCATTTCCTCATATGAATTCTGATGCCTTTCTGTGGGAAAAAAACCCCTTCCTGCCATTTCCTGCAGGGGTTTGAGGTGAAGCCATGGGACACAGATATCTTGGACATTTGATTTTCTCTTTGTCATTGGTCATTATGCAGTTGTAGGATAAGGAGACAACTGTCTAATTCCAAAGCACTGCTCAGGATGCAATGTGGAGGAAGGAGACTTGATAGCAAGGCAATCTCCTTTTCATTTCAAAGGTTGCTTTAAGGCCCTGATCTCCACTTGTTGGTACAATAAAATTCACTTGCATCCTCTCAGCCTGAAGCTCTCCTGCTTCCTGCCTAAAAATGACTCTAAAATTCAGGGTTTTTTTTAAAAATAATATTACTGATAACACAGTGCTTTGTGTTCATTTTCTGAAGTATATTTGTGGCACTTCTCCAAAAGAATAAAAACATGGGAAATTTGCATCAGTGGAGCTCTGTGCCTTTAGCACAGTAACAGAGGACAGGGAGGATGGAGCTGGAAGATGGAGCTGGAAGCTGCTTGGAGCAGCCTGGTCTGGTGGAAGGTGTCCTCTGCCCATGGATGAGCTTTAAGGTCCCTTCCCACCCCAGGACTGAAGGATTCCAGTTGGCTTCTGTCAGAGTCTCCCTGGGGCTACTCAGAGTTTGTAAGAAACCTGTCAGGGACATGAAGGTTCTGGCACCACAGACTATGAGGTGAAAGCCTCAACAGCAAAGCTGTTCCCTGGGTGACACCTGTGCACTCAGCACATGTCACACCACAGCCAGCAGAGGAGAAATCAGCACTGGGTTTGGTGTTTACCATGGACTGGCTTTCACCCCTCCAGCTGCCATCCCTCCCTCACTGAGGTGACATTTGCTGGCAAGGCAGAGCAAGCCTGGACCTGCTACTGATTCCTGTCCTGGATGCTGCTGGGCTGTCTGCCTGGCACCTCTCTGGAGGGATGGATTCGTTCCAAAACAGGGGAAGGCAGGAAGGGAGAGGGACAAGGGCAGGGGACAAAGGCACTGGTGTCATATCCCTGCTGACAGCAGGGATGTTGATATTGCTCCTTGGGGTAAATCAATGTACGTTGTCTTTGCCAATCTGGATACAGCTACACACATGAGAGACCAGTAATGAATTCTTAATTTGAAAGTTTTAATTTTTCAGAGGCTTCCATGTGTTTCTAAAAAAAATAACTACTCTCATATTTTTTCTAATGTTTTTGTTCACAAATTACAGTTGAAAGTATCCATAGTGATTATGCACAAACTGAATTCTTATCTAACAGCTCAATCTCAGAAAAATCAAATCTTTCCCTACACTTTACCCTTCAACTTCTCTCTATCCATTTATTTTGCTCTTATCAAGAGCATATGAGAGAATAAAGGGAATATATTACACCAAAAATTAACAAAATTCCAGTTTACAAGAGATATAACAGATTGCAAATAGGAAAGAGTTATTAAGTTTTGATAACTATGAAGATGAAATGTATGAGCAATTTCTTTCTTTGTGCTGCAAATGGGAAAACAGCCTAGCAGGAATCAGTCATGAAACTTTGCATGAATCTTTTCATGAACTTATGGATTGGATTGGAAGGAGCTTTAAACTTTATCCAGTTCCACCCACCAGCCCAGGGTGCTCCAAGCCCTGTCCAACCTGGCCTTGGACACTTCCAGGGATCCAGGGGCAGCCACAGCTTCTCTGGGCACCCTGTGCCAGGGCTTGCCCACCCTCACAGGGAACAATTTGTTTTTAATATTTGATCTTCTTACATACTGGCCAGATAGAAAGCTTGTTCCCAGAAATACATCTTTTGGAAGTCCATAACAATGGGATTTGTGCACTCTGCATGTTGGAGGCCAAGGTTTGATTTATATATTTATAAGGAATGAAAGAGTAGACATTGCACATTATGGACAAGTCAGATACAGGCTTACAGTACTTTCCAAAGTATTTTAAAAGTCAAAGGCTTGAAATTCCCCTCATTTGCAGGACTGAAACTGTGCAATCTTCAAATTTATCTACTCAAAGTAACCATATGTCCTGCTGTAAGATGACCTGGGGCACAACCCTGAAGGTTCAAGAATGATATTTGATGTCCCCTTGAGGAGCTGGTATCTCACCTTCTGAGCAATCTCACAGAGTCAATTCCATATGACCTAACCCAGGTGAGGAATATCAGACACCCACCAGTCTCTGCCCATTTCTATGTCAATGCATGTCTCAGAGTTTTTCTCCTTGTTTAATTAAGAATTTTTTCTGATCCTGATAATGAACAGATAATTTTCAGTGTTGACAGACCTGACCTGACAAGCAGAGATCTCATTGTCACAGCAAGGCACAAAAGGCTTTGCCTGAAATATGGACATGCCTGGCAACATTTCCCACCCCACAAGTCCAGCCTTCATCTCCCCTTGTCCCCTGCACCTGTGTCAAAGCTCTCTAGTGCTTTGTATCAGCATCATCTCCCACAGAGGAGATGCATTTTTCCTGCAAACAGCACAGAGCAGAGGAGTGTTGGTGTTCCAGCAGTTCTGCCAGCCTGGGCTGGATCCCTGTGACCAACACCCTGGCTGTCACCATGAAGGGACACCATGGAAAAAGAGAATGAGGGAGATGGGATCTAGGCCAGGCTGTGGGGCTGGGCTGGCTGTGGACTGAGGGGCTTTGGTGGCTCCAAAAAGAGGATTCCTGACCACAGAATCACAGAAAAAGATGAGTTGGAAGGGACCCCCAAGGGATCATGGAGTCCAACACCTGTCCCTGCACAGAGACTCCACCAACCCCACCCTGTGCATCCCTGGGAGCATTGTCCAAACCCTCCTGGAGCTCTGGCAGCCTTGGGGCTGTGCCCATTCCCTGGGGAGCCTGGGCAGTGCCCAGCACCCTCTGGGGAAGAACCTTTCCCTGATTTCCTGCCTAAACCTCCCTGGCACATCTCCAGCTCTTCCCCAGAGTCCTGTCCCTGTCATAGAGAGCAGAAATCAGTGTCTGCCCCTCCTCTCCCATTCACAAGCAAGTTGTGACTGCAGTGAGGTCACCCCTCAGTCTCCTCTGCCCCAGGGTGAACAGACCAAGTGCCCTCAGCTGCTCCTTATGCAGCTTCACCTCGAGGCCCTTCAGCATCCTCGTGGCTTCCTTTGGATCAAAGCTTTCTAAAGCTCTACTACGGCTTTAGATCTTTCTCATATTGTGGTGATGCTGAAGACAAAGCTCATTTTGACTTAAGTTTGTACATGTCTCACTTAATAACTCATAGATGATAAAAGATATGCCCTTATGGTAGATTTTATAACCTCCCTGTTCAAACATGCTGTTTACAGAATATGCAAATGTATGTTTATATGCAAATACTTGTTTATATGCAAATATACAGGAAATCTGAACAATACTACAACCTTCTGGACTTGGGATAGCCTGAAGCCCAGGGAGCTGCAGGATCCAGTATCTCCCTCTGGTGTCCTTGCCTGACCTCCAGCAATTTGTGGAGTGCATGATGCTGAAGGTGGTGGGGAGCTGTCCAGAGAGGCTCATGGCCACCCTGTCACATGTCACAACTGCAAAGGCAGCTGGTCACCAGGCCAGGGGCACACAGGAGCTGCCAAGCCCAGAAATGTGTGCCAGGATCCATCCACGTGTCAAGGAATTTTTTTAAAGTGTAGATTTCCAAGCCCTGTGAGTCACTGCAGCGCTGGCTCTGGTGTTTGTCTCTGCAAGTGATTCATGTGGACAGGTGATTAAGATGTCTTTAAATCTGGCCTGGGGAAAAGTCCTTTACAGCAGTTTGGGCACAGTAAAAGCCAAAAGGCCAAGAGCAAGGTCCTCAGTATCATGCATCTACACTGGGGATTAAATGTGCTGAGTACTTTATAGCTGAAATTCTTTAGCAGCTTTACCTTAACCCATGTTTTTCTTTCTTTTTTAACACCACATATCTATAAAATAAAATGTTCTTTTAGGCACCTTGTGCTTAATTATTTTCAAATTTTCAGGTTGGTTGAACCAATTGAATTACAAAATTTGTCTTGGGGGAAAAAAAGGAAGTTTAGACATTTGGGTTAGAAACAAAGAAGTGTTTTGTTAGATGGAAGGGACAGAGGTAATTTGCAGTGGTAGCAAACTAGTGTCAGCAGATCTGAAATAAATGAACACTAGGAACTGTTTCATGAGGGAGAAGAGGAAACTGAGCCCAACTTCCCACGTTCTCAGAACTGGCCTGTACAGAGGAAATTCATGTCCCAGCAGAGATTTCTGTTCTTATCACCCTGTCACTCATAGAAGGGAGCCCACAAGAAGGTCACTCTCCTTGAACGGGTGATTTCCTTGAGTCATGTTCTGCTGTTGCACTTCTGAATGGTGACTGCTTTGAAACGTCCTCTGAACATCCAGCAGTCACAGTTAATCTGTGGGCAGTACAAGTCACATCTGTTCTGTTCTTTTAAAGAACAGGCTGTTTGCCACGTGGTCAGAGAGTCAGTAATCATCTTCTGGTGCTGCAAGTCTCAGAACAAGGTGTAACTCAACACCCTGCAGGATTAAATCAGTATCAAATATCATATCTTCAATAGCAGTAAATCATATCTCATGCTGCATTGGCATGGCACCTTTCATGTCAGATGAATCCTACTAAGATGATTTTCCTTTTTTTTAACATCCTGTGACAAAATGTAAACTGAGATTGCCAAAACACTGCCTTTAGGGGACAGGAGCACTGGTGAGTTGTTTGTAGTTGAAAAGGACAAAACATTGGTGTGGAAATGTGATTTCATTGCTCTTACTGCACATAAAGTGTTTCCAAAGCAGGAATACTCCTGCCCTGTGACATTAATATAAACTCTCAATTCATTTCACTGTCTGACATGCTGAAATTACTTCATTTTAAAGTTGCTATTCATCAAAAATACCAAAAGTGGAGTTGAGGAGCAGCTGGAAAATTTTTTGAGGGAAGCAGGTGGTGAAGAACATCCTCTGTGAATGTGCAATAAAGTGCTGCACCATTGGAACCCCAAATCTCCTTGAGAGGAAAGGTGTTCCAAGGACAGGTGCCCAGTGTGTATATAGAGCTCCTAAACCACGTGTGGAAACACATCTGTACACAAGAGTTTATCTCTGCTCCTCCTCGTTATCAGACCCATTATTTGCAGGGCTCCAGATCATATTTCCATGTACATCACGTTAGTTTTAAACAACTCTAATCCCCAATCCAATTAAAGGCATCACCTCCAAGCAGATCATTTTATTTCCTTTGAGAACAGATGCAGACTCAGTATTCAGGTTAGTGAAGCAACCACTACCACAGTGACCTTCGTTTTATCTCACACACTTTCATCTCATCACCTTCCTTGTCTGTGGCATGTGACTTTCAGATGGGCACCTGCTGTGTCAGATCCAATCTGAATTTCCAATGGACAGGCATTCCTTTACATGAAAATCTGTAGATCCATTTTGGGCTCCCAAATTCAAGATGTTAATTGGAGCAGATAAAATATTTTTAATTTTTTTTTAATATTCTAATAATGACAACACATTTTTCTTGAGACCACTTTTGTTTAGAAACATCTCTATGACCCTTTCCTCTGTTAAATTCTGAAATCAGACAAAATACTGTTTATTTAGCGCCTCATGTTCAGAGGAATCATTTGCATTAACTCAGCCCATGCAGAGGAGCTTTTGCTGTCTTACACTGCCTTTCTAAAACATGATTTTCCTCTAGACTCACTGCTCACCTTCATACCAGCAGCCTGCTAAGTGATGGGTAATTAGATTTTTCCCCCCTTACATCCAGTGCCCCAAATGTTCTTTAAGAATAAAAGTCTCTGTGTGATGCATGGAGAAACTTTGATATCTTGAACTCTGTGGCTTCCTTGATGGAAGATTTTATTCCTTAGTGATGTTGTGCCCATGAATCAATTACACTGACAGCAAAGCAATCTAAAGTAGCTGATAAACAACTTTAGGATGTAAGAAACTAATCCTGCACTATATCCTGAAGGAATGGGATTAACCTGCACTATCCCATTTATTTCTTACGTATTTAATTCTGGAGAGTTCTGAAGGAAGCAGGTTTCCAGGCCTCAGTGTTTCAGGGACTGTGTTTACAGATGCTGTAAAAAAGCCATCTATTTTAAATCTGTTTTTCTGCCTATGGACTGAAGAGAAGACTTAAGACACAGATCCCCTTCTCTGAAGTGTTTTTAAAGTGTTCAGACCTTGTTGTGCTTCTAGGGCATATGAACATTATGCTGCGTGAAATTCAAAAATAAGAGAGAAAGAAGAAAATGCAGATTCATGGCTCTTCCAGCTGCCTATGGTGCATTCCAGGAAGAAAATCTGATTTTAAAATGCAGAATTCTCTCTGAAACTCTTCTGTTTGATGTAGCTATTCACTGCCTCTAGTGATGAGCTCCTTCTGAGTCTGCATTAGCTTCAGAGTATGCTTCTTAAAAAAAAATAGCCTTCACTGGAGATAAGGACATGCTTCAAACATAAGGCTGCCAAGAATGACTTTCCTTCCAGAAATAGGGGGGGTTGTATGTTAAATTTGTTTTTTACAAGTTGTTAAGAAGTTTTGTCTGTATTTCTCTTCAGTTTCTGTCACTAGAATAATATCCTTTTTAAAAGTGTCTGAACTATTGGTGTAATTATCACCTTCAGTGTAAATTCTATGTTAATATTAAGCATCTAATCTTTTAAAAATTCAAGTACTAACATTCTATTCGAAATGCCAAGCTTTTGTGTGCACATGCCACACCTTGGTGTTTTAAGACTGAAAATCTTATTTACTTGAGATGCTGATAATCTTCCTTTCCATTTAGTTATTATGCAAGGAAGGTGCAATTTTTTTCCCTCTGACTCATGACTGTATTTACATTACATTTCCCCTTTTGATACTTTTGTTTATGTCTTTATTGAATCACATATGGTGCTGATTATATTAGAGCTTAAGTGATGCTTTTTCATTATGAACTGATTTAAAGTGCACACAGATAAGGTTCATACCCACAGTCAGGTCCTGCACTGAGTGTACTCACTCAGAAGGATGGTTAGTGAAGGAATCCATTTGAATGGCACAAAAAGAATGAAAACAAGTCATAAATTTCTGCAGGAAGAAATGAAAGCTTCCCCTCCCATGTTTTTCACTAGTGCTTGGATGCTAATGCAAATCAGAGGAAATTATTGCTGTCCTTCTTGAAATGTATTTGGGAAAGGGAAGATTCTCCTTCTCCACCAAGACAGTGATATTTCCTTTATGCTGTCAAGCACAGAGATTCCAGTCCCCTCCCTTTGGCTCCACAATGTGGGTGGATGTGAGTGCCAGCACACCCCTAGCTCTGGGTCACATCAGGAGTTCCACTGACAGCAATTCAATGGTAGCATCAGGTCTTCTGTTCCTGGGATCTTCAGGATGTCAGCACAGCCATTGCATTTGGAATTAAACCTCACTGCTGTGTTCATCAAAACAGAAAGAAAACCCGCCTTCCCTGCCCATACCACAGTGACAACTGTGTAAGCACAGCTTTGCTTGCTGCTCCACCTCTTCCCCTGTGGGAGACCAGAGTATCCCTCTGGGTCTCCTGGATGGGCAGCAGCCAGGACAGGGGGGATGGGATCCCACAGCCTGCTTGAAAGACAGCATTGGCTTTGATCTGACACCGTGGAGAAGACTGACAAGGCTGTCTGAGGATTTGGATGACACGAGGGTTTGATTGGTGTGTTTTTTATTATATCACTGGGTGTGGAAATACTAGTTTTAGATTTCTCTGTATACTTATTATTAGGCAAATATGGAGGCAGATCAATGTGATAAAAACACATTTTCCTGTCTTTNAAGACTTTTAAAATAAACATCTTCAAACCACAACTTGAACACTCTCTGATCTCTTCTTCCAAGCACGGGCAGTGAGAAAAAAGCCGTTTATCACCATCCGAGGTCATCTCAGAAGAGACACCTCGGCATTCCCCCGGCCATATGTCAGCTACAGTGGCCCTGTGCTGTACCATTGATATTCACTATTTCCCTCCACTTATTCCTATTCAAAATTCAGGTGAATTTTGAAAGTTACACTCAGTGCCACGATGGAAATCTAAGGGTGTTTGATGTGTCTTGGCATGATCTGACTTTCAGGAAAAGGACCAATCATCTGTTTCATGTCAATGAAAGCAAGCTTAAAAGCTGGGCAGAACTTTAAAAGATTTGCAGTGAACAGAATAAAATAATTGTAATCATGGGCCCAACCCACTGTACACAAAATTGCTGCAGTAAATTGTTCTAACCACGACTGCAAACTGAAAAGAAAACCTATTTGTACTTTATTCTAGCTGAGGAATATAAACTGTGTTCAAAAAGGAGACATGGAAATTTAGTTTCTTTAACCTGCAAGTTGAGTCTTTTTTTTACTGTGAACCATGACAATAGATGAGGATTCAATGGTATTTTGGTTTCAGGATTAGAAATTCAAATATTAATGTAATTTAGTGTTATGATTACTAAGTGGCTTGGTCTTCAGGAAATATGAAAGAAGTTGCAAGCAATTCCATGTAACTCATTAATTAAGTCCCATTTAAAACTACCAGGCAACAATTTGCTTCATGTTCAGGGGAGAAAATTTGTGGCCAGAGAAAAGAGAATATTATTTCAGTAATTGATGATAACCTTGACCATATGCAGGAGCTCCTTCAGCAGTGACCAAGTGATCTCTGGCAGACTGCATAAATAAATCCCTGCAAAACTCCAGTCTCTGGGAAAGTTTTCATAAATTACATTCAACTTTGAGGACATACCTCCCAGTTTCATGAAAGAGAAAAAAACAACCCTCACTCTCAGGATGTTCCTTTAAAAATCTTTTATACATATATTCTATTGATTAGTGAAATTCGGTGTAAAATTAAACACCAGCAGAGTTGGTTTTACTCACTGCCAACACCATGACCTTTAATAAAAGTTGAAGCATTGCCTCTTTAATCTGTATCTGGAAAGACATGTGCCCAAAACTTTTTATTGAAAATAGTATTTATATCTTCTTTAACTCAGTCTAATTTCTCTCTCCATAATAAAATAATAAAATAAATAAAAAGAGCCCAAACACTGAAGGAATTGTTTAAAAAGCCCTGGAAAAGAATGACATTTTGTTCTTATTATTTTGAAGCCTATCCATGGCACACAGAATCATAGACTGGCTCAGGCTGGAAGGGACCTTAAAGATCATGAAGATTTTTTTTTCTGCTTTTATTTTTATNGCAGTAACCTGAAGGAGTTGTTTAAAAAGCCCTGGAAAAGAATGACATTTTGTTCCAATTCCCCTTTCTTATTATTTTGAAGCCTATCCATGGCACACAGAATCATAGACTGGCTCAGGCTGGAAGCAACCTTAAAGATCATGAAGATTTTTTTTTCTGCTTTTATTTTTATCTTCTCTTGAACACAAAATAAAAAGGGTACTGGGGTTTGGTTCTCTTATTCCACTCGCTGTCTGTTGAAATGTTTGATGTTACAGCCTGAGCAACAGTTCCTGTTTCTCCATGGCATTGCTCAGGTATTTGTTCTGCACTGACATTCACTTACCTGTTGGCAGGTATCAAAAATTCAGTATTTTATCTGGATTAGGTGTATTCTCATCATGAGGAATATCTGAAAACTGTTCTGTCAATGTTCTCACTATTGGTCTTTTCACCACTGATATTCCTTTATCCAATACTTTATCTTATCTACCAGATTTATTTTTTTAATGGGCTTGGACATTAAACCAGTTTCTTTTGACCTTTTCCCCTCACTTCTCTTTTTGAAGCTCTTCTTATCAGCCATAAAAGCCTGGATGTCAGAGGGCAATTTTCCCAGATAGTCAGATGGAATCCAACATCCAACCTTTGAAAACCGTCTCTTTTAGCAAACGTATCCCACTGGCAAAGTATTCCCAATCCTGCTTTAGCACTGATATTTGAGTCATCTGTTGCTCATCCCTACATCACCCGCCCTACCTCCCTCTGTACTGACAAGAAACAAATTGAGAGTAGTCACTAAAATGAGAGATAATTAACTCAGAAGTAAGTGATGGTATTTCTAAGTTTGAGACACGCTGCAAAATCAAACTGCTGTGAAATCTTGGTGCACTCCCTGTAAAACAGGCAGACTCATTGCTGGTGACATTTACTGTCATGGAATCATGGAATGCCTTCAGGTTGGATCTCAAAGATCACTTGGTCCAACCTTTTTGGCAAAAGAATGGTCTTGAAAAGATGACTCAGCTCCCTGTCCAGCTGCATCCTAAAGTTATCCAGCACTGGGGAGGTCACTGCTTCCCTGGAGAGGTTATTCCAGAGACTGGCTGTTCTCATTGTGAAACACTTTCCTCTTGTGTCCACTCAGAACCTCCCCAGCAGTACCCTGTACCCATTTCCTCTCGGCTTTTCCACGTGACTCCTTGCAAAAAGGGAGTCTCCATCTTCTTATTGGCCCCCTTTAAGTGGTGGAACATGGAAATAAGGCCTCCCCCCAGCCTGCTGTTCTCACAGCCAGGCAAGCACAAGTCTCTCAGCCTTTCCTAATGGGGCAGCTTCTTGTTCTGGGATCATCTTTGTCTGGACCTTTCCCAGCCTGTCCACATCTTTTTGGCACTGTGCCACATCTGTATATTAAAAAATAAACAGTGAAGTTGCCAGTTCTGCATTGAAATAAAAAATCCTTTATATAACAGGAAAGCTGTGTTTTGACCAATCCTTGCAATTTTACATTTCTCACTTCATCTTTATCACCGCCATTATCTGTGGCAATCAAACATTGCTCCAAAGCCCTGTGGAGGTTATTTTAGAAGACCTGATTATTTTAAATTATTTGATATCTATTATATTCAGTTTTGGTGGGGGGAAAAGTTAGTCTGGCCTGTTTGTTGTGGTTTAAGAAGCTCTGGGCTCCTGCAGAAGCCACTCATGGTGAATCATCTCTTTGCAGGAAGCTCATTCAGGTCATGGCCAACACACACCCAAGAGGATCCCAGGCTCTGCAGTGATTATATAACCTCTCTTGCAGAATGTCTTCTAATCATGAAATGAACCCCACAAGTGACTTTTTGGTTTCAACTGCCAGATCACAGCACAAAGCACAATATGCAGAAGGAAGGGGGCATGGAAGGTCCAAGCACAGCCTCCTGGAGGAAGGGGGAGGGCCACCAAAAGGCAAAGAGGGATTGATGGTGCTTGAGCTTGCTGAGTCAAAAGCAGGGGAGTCTAAAGTATCCCTGGCAGTTCTGTAACACTGAACCTAAACTAGATTTCTTTAAAATCAATGGACAAACGTGCTTCACTGGACTATCCCACAATGCTTGTGCTCAGAAGAACAATGTCCTCAAAAGCTCATTCATTTGAGGTTTACTGTCGTGTCATTGCACTAATTTCAACAGAGCCATTTTTGACCAGCAATCAGGTGTACCCACTTTATGCTAATGTAGATTTAATTAGCTGGCTTTCAGGATCTCTCTCTGTTTCTAGGAAGGACTAAAACTCTTCTATTTTCTTTCCTCGGGCATCCTTTCCAATTCATATTTGACAAACGAGACGAGAAATCAATTGTGTGTAGAATACACTGAATAATGACCCGCAAAGTTCCTAAAACAGTTCAGCTTGCTGCAGAGCAGTCATTCAGCATTCTGTACACAGTCCTTTGGCACTGCTACACCTGGCCAAGAGCCATGGAAAACACGGCTCTGTAAAACAGAGGCAAAACCAAACGGGATGATGAACCTGTGCTCATGTCACTTCTAAGTTGCCTCCTATCCTGCATAGTCACAAACTATGGGAAACCAGAGTATCTCACAAACTATGGGAAACCAGAGTATCTCTCTGGTTCTCCTGGATGGGCAAGAGCCTGGATGGGGGTGGGGGGGTAGGTCCTCCTTCGCCTGTGTCGGAAACTGTGGTGACTTTTGGTCTCAGCCCGTGGAAAAAGCACTGCCAGGGTTGTCTGAGGATTTGGAGGTCACAAGGGTTTGATTGGAGTGATTTTTATTATGTCACTGGGTGAGATAATAGGATTTTTAGATTTTCCTGTATAGATATAATGGAGCCAAAATGGAGGCAGATCGGCGTGATAAGAGCACATGTTTCTGTCTTTCTTTTCCTCTTCCTCTTTGCAAAGGGTGTTGGGTTTTTGGGATTGGTAAAGGTAAAATTTCACTGCATGACATGGGTTTTAGTTATTGGTGTTTAGAGAAAAACAATGTTAACGTAGTTTAGAATATAAAAGCCCAGACACTGTCGTGGGCGGGGGGAGAAACCATTTTTCCAGCTGCTTGTGAACTTCATGCTGGACAGAAAGAACCGAGAGATAAGATTTGTAAAATAAACATCTGCAGTCCCCAACCCAGACGTTCTCTGATTCCTTCTTTCAAGCACGGGCAGGTGAGAAGAAAGATTTTACAATACTGGGGTTAATCTCAGAAGAGATAACTCCAACAACAAACAAATCAGGATTTATTCTGACCTTTCCCATTGCGTTTGGGAAAACAGGAATGGAGGGACATTAAAATCTGGGACTGCTCAGCTCCTACAAACACAAGGTCCGTTCCCTGCGCCTGTGCCATTCCCACACGCGCGGCCTTGGAGGAGATTTTAGCGCCAGGTTTGGATCTCTGAGGATCTCCCAGGGCACTCCTTACCTCTGCCTGGGCATGCGGATGAGGGGCTGCTTGTGGCACCTCTTGCTGAGGCTGAAGAGCTTGTGCACCGTTCTCTGGGCCTTGAGGAAGAGCTGCCTCATGCTGCTCTCCAGCTGCTCGTAGCGGCGTTGGAAGTTAGAATCCATTGTCCACAAATGCATCACAGCAGATGTGTTCAGGAAGTAATTCATGGGCAGCCTCTTCATAAATAATTTGAATTCCTCTGAAAGAAAAAAAATAATAGCCTTTAAGTATCCATGTTTAATTATTCTTGCAGCAGAAATTGACTTCTAATTTGGTTTTTTTTCTTGAATCAATTTTCACAAACTCGGTCTTTTGAAATTTTAGAATTGACCATTTTAGCTCTTTCAAACTAGAAATGTGACTACATTCTTATTGTTAATATTAGAATAAAGCCAGCACAATCCAATATTCATATAATTTTAAATCAATATTAAAGCAAATACAAACATTGTCCTTATTTCTCAACCTGGGTAATATGAAGATTAAATAAGAATCAGAGTTTCTTCCATTCAAATCTGGGATCTGAAAGCAAATGTGCATTTAAGATCAATGTTTATTGACTCATTTGAAGAACATCAGAAACTCTCTTAAAAGAAGTATATTCCAATATTTAGGACATGCCAGTAAATGTGATTTCACAGGCCATTTCTCTTATATATATCTGTTATTTCACCTGACACGAGCCATTAAATTAGACTTTCGTAAGTATTTACAATTAAAATGGAGCCTTTGAAAGCATTTTACCGTACTTCAAAATTTTATGACACTCCAAAAATGTTCCCATAACTTCTTTTTGACTCTGAAGTGGTGGAAGGAAGTTCTTAAGTCACACCAGGTCATTGTTACTGTGACCATGCCATGCTTTGTGACTTGTTCTGGTAGCTCAGTCCACACAAGGCAGGCAGACAGAATGTTATTAACAGAGTTTTCTTAATCAGGGTGTCTATTTCCATAACAAGAATGATTTATAACTTCTGAACCTAAATAAACTTCCATTAAAATTTCCAAATATTGGGGAAATGTGTGAGAATGAGTGGCACACTTGAATGCACATGTTTCCCCTTCTCCTCCCTTGCCTTGTTTTTGTATATCAGGATGTTTTGTATAGATGTTTCCCTGCCTGCCCTTCTGCCTGCTGCTATCCTCCCACCCTTCACAACACATTTTTTTCTCTCAGCTCGTTCCTGCCATGAAGTCACTCATCCCACAGTTTGGCTTTCACCCTGCCAGATGCTCCTTTTGGGTAGTCTACACTTCAGCAGTGAAAGCAAAGATGCTGCTGCCTGGAGTACCCTCTTCACATGAAAATAATCATAATATTTAACACTGGTGTCATTTCAAGTTGCTCATGGAAGAGGCTTGATTGGAGAAAACGTCCACTCACATCAAAGAATACTCCATTAACCTCCTTGTTCATAAGTCTTTTGGTGTGGCTTTAGTTTAGGTTTTTTAACATCATTTTACACAAAGCAGGCAAAAATATTTTCTTTTTTTTTATGGATGGAGGAAGAAAGATCTTTTGTAAATAAGCTGTAGTGGCCACAGGGCAGTGATGGAATACAACAGTCCCACTTCAGCAGAGTGTTTTGTGTGATGGGTGAAGACTCATAACAAAACAAAAGGCATTGAAAGGTCCTCTGGAAGGCAAAAAATGAAAGTCAAGGGTCAGAGATTATGATTTTATGTTTAACAAAGTGTTTTTAATAATTCATCTGGGAATGTGTTGTTCATTTTGCCCTCATGCCTTCCTCTTTGCACAGCCCCTGTGCTGTCCTTAGGGCATGAGGAAAAGGAACTGCCTTTTTATCCTATCAACTATTTGGAGCCTTTTATCTTTTGCTTTTTCCCTTCCTTAATTTTGTCTAAGTTGGTTTTTATCCTCTGTCCAGCAAGCTGGGTGTGCAGCTAGCAATCTGAATTAATGGGAATATTTCATAAATTCCACATTACCAGATGAGCATCTCTGTCAATCCTAGTGTAGTTTTGGGACAGACAGATCCATTTTCTCATTCCCAGGAGATAATTACTCCTTCCTTAGAATGACAGAAGAGTTTGGGTCAGAAGGGACATTTATATTCCAACCCATCTGCGAGGAGCAGAGACACCTTCCACCAGCTTAGGTTGCTCAGAGCCCCATCCAACTTTACCAGCCTCTGCTTCCTTGTTGGAAATGACATAACTTTTTCATTTTCAGTAACTTTAGTCATGATTTGTTCACCTTTGCCAAGGGGGGTGGGGGAAGCTGAGCTCTGTTGTTGGTTTAATCTTCAAACCACCAAAGCTTTGGGTCTGGCTGGGCCACCAACCTTTGGGTCAAGTTTTTTGAAGCCTGAAAAGCTTGAACAAACAAAAAGGGAGGTTTGGAGGTCTGGGATTTTAAAATTTACATGTTGGGAATGTGGAAGATATGGAGGAGGTAAGCAGACACTAAGGGAACCACAGAACTGGACCAGATGAGCATGACAGGCAAAGGGATCACTATCCAATAGAACATCCCACACTAACTAGTGAAAAGACTTGTGTAATGTAGAACCAAAGAGTTCTTTGTTTTCTATAGATGTATAAATATATTAAAAGTCCTGTAATGGGTATGTGTAGTTGGAATGATTTCCAACTAGTGACCAGAATAAAGGAATTCTTGCCTCACTGGCAGCTCAAAGACAGTGTCAGAGTTTCATTCCTTCCCAAGATCAGTGCCATCCTCACACTGCCCTTCCCAGCCCTCAGTCCCTGCCAGGGCTACACTGAAGGTGTGACAGAAGGTGATGTCTGGCTTATCTAAAGGTACCACAAACCATTGGCTTGGTAAAGCCCTCCAAGTCTAAAGACTTACAAATATTTAAAATGGTATTAAAAAAAATAATAATTAATAGGAAACAAGGTTAACTGAGCTGATACAAAGTATGCCCTTTACAGAGCACAGATCTGCAGCTTGTAAAAATCAGGCAAGTTCTACCATATTTAGAGGACTGAGGGTAGATATTTATATAAATATATACTCTGACACCTTGAGGGGGGGATTGGATCCCAAGGCCAATTCCTGACTACGTGCTGAATTCCTAAGCTCTCTGTTCCCTTCTGTTCCTCTGAGCACTTGTGTATCTCCTTGAAAGGAGCTTCATGAAGCCAAAACAAAGGCAACTCCCTCAGGAGACAATAGGCTCAGAGGATGCCTTTGCAGCTCTCCTATTGCTCTAAGCAGCATTTAAGGAACGTTGTCACTTTGCTGTCCCCTGCTCGGTGGCACTAATCTCTACAGCTAACAGCTGCTCCATGCAGTGTTCAGGAGTGATAAGGAAGGTTTACTCGCAGTGCAACAGCATTTCCAATAGGAAAATTGTTTTTTCTGCCTGTAATGAACACGGTATTTGACTATTTGCCCTGTCTGATCCTGCTAATGAGCTCCTAATGCAGGTGAGGGAGAGACAGAGATAAAATGAGCATGGTTACACAGTGCCTGCTGCATTAAAAATAAAAGATAAATAAATAAAAGAGAGAAGATAATGTGCCCATATCTTAAACAGACACATTTCATGATCTGTGAAACTACAACATGAACTCCTAACTCTGAGAGATGATTAAACTATTACACTCTAATCAACACACGGTGCCAGCCATTCCTGAGGATTAACAGCCACTATTACAGTCCTGGGGGCCACAGAAATGGATACTTTAATTCATAAAATCACAGGATATCCTGAGCTGGGAAGGACCCACAAGGATCATAGAGTCCAACCCCTGATCCTGCACAGAACAACCCCAAAAACCAGATTCTTGATACCACATAAAATACGATTACAGCACTTCCTCTTTTATTTTCACATGGGTAGTACATGTAATACAATTTTATATATTCTTAACTAATTGCAAAAAAGGGTAAAAAAGGTAAGACATTATATGCAGTGGGGGGTCAAGCAAGTTCATTTTTTGGCTGGTTGTGTGTCTTTTCACTTCCCCTTTCTGCCAGGTAAATCTTTCTTGTGTCAACAGTGCCCTGGAGATGGAAATGTCATCCCACGTTTCAGTGGGAAAGAATGATTGAGAAATATCATAATGGGAGCAAACATTACTGCTGCAATCAGATGAGTATCAGACCTATTTAGGCTGTGAGGAATGTATGATTTGTAACTTGGATCCTCACAGTCATTTGGTGTCACAGCAGGCTCAGTGCTGAGTGCAGTGATCACGGAGCTGGCAAAGGCCAGAAAAACCCAGGAAGCCCAACCAAAGAATTTGACAGTGCTCTGCTACAAGGGAAAAAATAAGAAAGCAGGAGCCCTGATCTCTCTGCTGTGGATATTTTGATTTCCCTTGGTATTTTGTTACAAGGCCTGTACAAGACTGTCCCACCTACACAGCACCATTCTGGCTTTGTTGCTGCTGAGTGGAGCTTCTCCAGGCTGCCAAAAAGTCTTGGGTTAGCTTGCTTCCTCAGATCCCTTGTGGAGAGACTTTGGAAGCACCTTGGAGGTCAATGAATTTGTACCTGCATGGGGATTCCAAACAGCAGGTTATTTAAGGTGCTGCAGGCTGACATCTGACAGCAGTGTCGTGCTGGAAATACGAAAATACCAAATTTTATCACTGCACTTTTGTCTCCTATTTCCTTTAGAGTAAACAGAGCAAGTCCACAGCTCAGCTTTGAAACTGTCATCCCTGAAATTCTCTTTTAGCCCATACAGGCACTGTTTCCCCACACAGAGATTATCTCAGGACTAAGGACAGTGGAGCAGTTTCCTCCTCACAGCCCAGACAGGCTGTGCACAAAGGCAGGGAAGAGCCTGAGCCTCTGTTGGCAGGGCAGCAGGGGCAGGGGGATAAAACAACAGCTCCTTTAAGCCATGGCTTGTGTCTAGACAGGTCTCAGTGGTGTGCCTGTGGAACACCAGAATTCCTGAGTAAATAGGAAAATTCAAATTTCACATGTATTTCTGCCAAAGGAAAGAGAAAACTGTGTTTTGGGTTTTCTTCCTATTGGTTCTTTTTATGGCTGAAATCAATGACAACATACATGTGACAATAATTAAGTGAGGTAAAAATCTACATAAAATTTAGCAGGAGATAAAGCACAGTTTGAAAAGAATCTGCATTTGGTGATATGCTGAGAAAAAATTGTTTCATAGCAAAGTAACCCACAAGAAATTCCAGCCACCTTCTGTCAGTCCCCAGAAATGGAGGTTTCTGGGGAGATGACATTCTGTCAAGCATTATTCTGTTGTTTAATTTAATGCCATATTTTCTGATGAGCCATTTCACCTAAAATGAAATAATATAATCCTATGGAAACAAAACCTTTTGCATTGGAAACTACAGCACAGTGCTTCAGTAAATATATAATCTTGTCTAATTGTGGATTACATTGTCTGCCCAAAATCTATTTTAATTTTTTTAAGCAATATTCAAACCCTGAAAAAGCAATTATGTTTTCTGGGCAAAAGCAGCCTGACAATAACTGAAAAAAAGTAAGGATCTTTTGTTGACTGAAACATGCTATTCACTATTTCACATAGTCTATGTATTTTCTAATATTAGTAAGGATTTGGAATTTAAAGGGTTTTTTAATTTGACAAAGTTCAGTAAAAATATGTATATAGGAGAAAACCCCTTTTTACATCACATTATCCTGTCAAAATCTACCATTAGAGAGCAATTGTAATGGGCTGGTTTGTAATTTCTCTATATGAGACTCCAAGGAAACATTTTTCTCCCTTACAAATCTGTGCATATGCCATTCTTACACACACCCTCTTTTTTAATCAAGTTCTTTAACTTGCTCTGGAGGTATTAAAATTCTGCCATCACACTCTGGAAGTGAGTAATGCCTCGTGCAAAAACTGCTCTGCTTTGGCTCTAACAAAATGTTACAGTGGGATAAATGCAAACTGACAAAACTCAGCTGGTCTTTAACACGTGAGGGTGTGATGCTGTCTGAACAAGCACTGATACCCTCTGATGTGCTGGCCCAGGTCAGAATGCTTCAGACAGCTCCAAAATTAGCTCCAGTGAATCCTTGTTCTCCACTGCACTTCCTCTTTTCTCACTCTCCTGATGAGAATTGCAAATGATCCCTCCTGTGTACAAAGCACTGGTGCTTTGGGAAGCCAGCTCCTTCTCCAGCCAGAGTTCTGGGATCAGGTGTTAAATCAGACTTGGTATTTCCTTGGGCAGTCTGTAGTCCAAGGAGAGAGGAACTTGTGCTTCAAGCAGGTCGACTCTGACATCAGGTTAACTTTCTCAGAACTTGGTCCAGTCAGGTTTTGGACACTGCTGCAATCATGGCTTGAGTGCCCTCATGGAGAATAGATTTCTCCACATCCCCAGTGTGAATCTCTCTTGTTTCACTTTATGTCTGCTGTCTCTCCCCACACAAACAGATGGGCAAAAATCCAGTTGTGTGACCAGATTCCATTTGCAGGGCCTTGCTAAAATTGAAGCAAATGACACCCATTTCTCTCCTCTCATCCATAAATCAGCATTTTACCATGGAGAGAATGAGATGGGTCAGAGAGGATTTGTCATCTTCTCCCTCATGTTTCTTTCTGGGAGGCTGTAATCAGTCCATCAGACTTTGTTTCTCACAAATCCTTCTTCCTCGTGCTGTTCCACTGCTCCAGAGGAGGTGCAGTCCTTCACTGGGTCTTTCCCATCAGATGCAGTCCTTTGAGAACACACTGGTCCACCACAGGCCACTGCTCCTGCCAGAAAACCTGCTCCTGCTTGGGCTCCTCCTTCCCCCAGGGCATCTCCACCTACAGAGGAGTGGGGTCCCTGATGGGTAATTCCCTGGAGGATGGTCCTTTCAGGCTTTTTTTTGATGATCAGTGTAACATTTGCCTTTCTCCAGTCACCAGGGATATTCCCCAGTCTCCATTATCTTTCAAATAAAAAAGAGCCCTTACCAGGATATCACCTGTCTCTCAAACCCCAGATGCAGTCTGTTAACTCCCACGGACTGCCAGGGTTCAGGTTCTCTCCACTAACCCTTGATTGCTCTATTTCTCACTCCTGGTGCCTCCTTTCCCCTGTGCCTCCTCCCCCTGAGCTCAAGGACCTGCAGTATTTGCTGCTGAAGACTGAGGGCAAGGAACACATTGAGTACTTCTGAAACAAATCCCAAAATCGCTCAACTTATTCTGCAGCAGGCTCACAATTCCTTGTTTAATCTTTTACCTCCAGCTATAAAAGCTTTTCTTGTTGCTCTTGGCATCCCTTGCAAGCTCTGGCTGTAGCTTTTCCCATCACCATCTCTGAATGCCTGGGCAGTGTTCTTGAGATTTTCCTTGGCAGCCTGTCCCTATTTGCACCTCCTCTACTGCAGCCTTTTTGCTTTGTAACTCTGCCTTGAGTTGCCCATTTTAGCAAATCCCTAAAATCCCTCAAATTTTAGTACATGACCTGAGTGTGAGAATGGACAGTTCTGCTTGAGGATGCTGTCCTGAAAACTTGGCCAGCTTTCCAGAGCTCCTTTGTCTTCAGAGCTTTCTCAGAGGGAACACCTTCTCCCAGTTCCCAGAGTTGGGGGAAGATGCTGTCATGAAGCCCTGGTCCAAGTTCTGCTGCTCTCCTGCCCTGTGCTTTCCACATCCTGACCTCCACTAGCACATAACCTCTACAGACAGGGCTGCCACTGATTATTCCATCCCCAAAAGCAGTTCTTTGTTAGGTGTGGCAGACCAGAGTATCTCTCTGGTTCTCCTGATGGGCAGGAGCCTGGACAGGGGGGGGAATCCTCCCTGGCCTGTGCCTGAAACAGTGGTGGCTTTTGGTCTCAGCCCATGGAAAAAGCACTGCCAGGGTTGTCTGAGGATTTGGAGGTCACAAGGGTTTGATTGGTGTGATTTTTGTTATGTCACTGGGTGAGTAGAAGGGTTTTTAGATTTTGCTACATAGACATAAATGGGGCAAAGATGGAGGCAGATCAGTGTGATAAGAGCACATGTTTCTGTCTTCCTCTTCCTCTTCCTCTTTGCAAAGGGCTGTGGGTTTTTAGGATTGGTAAAGGTAAAATTTCACTGCATGACATGGGTTTAGTTATTGGTGTTTAGAGAAAAACAACATTAATGTAATATAGGATATAAAAGCCCAGACACTGTCGTGGGTGGGGGAGAAACCATTTTCCCAGCTGCTTGTGAACTTCATGCTGGACAGAAAGAACTGAGAGATAAGATTTGTAAAATAAACATCTGCAGTCCCCAACCCAGACGTTCTCTGATTCCTTCTTTCAAGCACGGGCAGGTGAGAAGAAAGATTTACACTGCCAGGGTTAATCTCAGAAGAGAGAACTCCAACAGTTAGGGAATAGTCAGTCCAGCTCTGTGTCACTCCTTTGGACTGATCCAGGGCCTGTATCAAGATGCTGTTGCTGACACCCTTCAAAAGCCTCCCTGACTGCTTGTGTCCCACTGTTGGTTTTTCAGCACATGTCATGGAGATTGAAGTCCCCCATGAGAAGCAGGGTCCATGATCCCAACACATCCTGGAATTGCTTGGGGAAGGCTTCATCCACCTATTCACATTGACTGAGTGCTCTGTAAGAGGTTCCCACCCCAATGTCACCCTTGTTGGCCCCTCCTCTGACTCTGGCCCACAAATTCCCATCCCTGTTGTCCATCCCAGAGCAGAGCTCCAAACATCCAGGTTATTCCATAACAGGGAAGGCAGCTCCCTTCCTCCTCATCCTGCTGATTTCACACATTAAATGCCTTTGAACAGCACACCCAAGGTGGATTTCCATCTCCCATCTTTTACTGTTGCTGTCACCCTGCACTGTGTGTTCCTAGGAAAGATCCCCCCTTTTCCTTACAGGCCCTAACCCTGTGTGATTCCAGATGCATTCCAGCTGTGCCATTCCCTCTCTGAGCCTCATCCCATCCATGAAATGATGTTCCAGAGGCATGTGCCTTTCCAGATTACTGCCCAACAGACAAAAAACTACTTAAGAAACTCAAAACTTTACATTAAATTAAAAAAAAAAAAAAAAA
>VWYE01023554.1:0-10089 GCA_013398995.1 Alaudala cheleensis
CCAGCCATTTAAATAAAATTGTTTGAAGAAAACAGTTGTTTTGAAAAACACAAGTGATAAGGCAATAGTAAGAATGTCTAGACTAAAAGGTCCCTTTTCCTTCATTGAGACCACAAGAAAGAGGAACAAGAATGAAGAATTAAGTTTTCATTCTTCTCAAAGAAAAAATGGTGGCTTGGGATCCAGTTGTATTCTATGCAGGGTGAAACAAAGCAATTGTACTAGTATATAATTACTCTCTTTTACGCTACTCTTGATGCTGAGAGGCTTTTCTGACCTCACCTTTGACCTTCAGAAGACACAGATATTTCTAAATTTGTTGTCTTGGTTTGCTTTGCTTTTTTTCCTAAAGTCTAGGACATTGCTTTTTGATTGATAAAAGATTTTTAATGGGAGGTTCAAGCGAGAGGTTTAGTCTCACCTGTGGGATGTACCTTTGGTCTTCACATCCTCCCATTCTTTTGTCCTTTTGCAGGTCAAATTTATACAAATTAATACTGATAAATGTATATCAGTGATCTTATAGCATCTGAGTAGTTCCACAGTCTATAGCCTGTAGTGAATTCCCAAACTAGACCTACAGTCTGCCATATATTTGTGGGTTTACACTTCATGGAAACAAGCCTAAATGGTAGCAACTGCCCTTTTAAAGCATTGTTATAGGTACTGAACAATTTATGGGGGCTTAAGGTTGAATCCGGATCTTTTTCTAAATCACAAAATAACCTAATCACAGGAAACTGTATCATTTGGCATATGCAAATTTACTCTGTTTGTTTGGAATGACTTGCAACTGACTTTTGGTTTTGTCCTGGAGCTGCAAGCAGAATGTTGCAGCTGACAATAAGGAAAAAACATCATCATCATCATGATCTTATTGTGATATCTCAAAATTAATTCATTTGCATTGCTTGTCTGTCATGTCAGAACCTTGTTATCATTTCGGTAGTACGTAAAAAAATTCTTTAAGATACTTTAAGAAAGGCATGAGAAGGAGCAAGCTTTATAAAGAAGGGAAAACTCGTCAAGTAATTTTGGGTACTAAAAGCAGCTACTGAAGCAAACCTCTAATTATTATATTTTTCAATAACATTTTCTTATCCATTTTAAGTACTCTGTACAAACTTTATACAATCAACAGGGGAAACTGTTACCAATAATGACGGGGATTAGGATAATAAACTAGGATGAAATATATCACAATTGTGAAAAGGAATATTTCTTTCTTTGTTAGTTTACGGATAATCAATGACACTTGTAACAAAAATGCATTAATATTTGGGGATTAAAGATAAGTTGTATTTAATGTTTTAAAATGTTTGTAAACATTTTGTACAGTAGATTGCATTGAAAGGAAGCATATTCCTGCAGGAGATTTCAGCTCAATGCCACAATATCATATTACCACGAGACAACATGTTAAAATGAATGCACCCAAAAATAAGTCTACATGGTCTGCTTTTATTTTTATAATTGAACAAAAAAAAAAAAACCTTATCAAAAATGGTCCACATAAAAGAGATTTTTTCATTGAAGTTTTTCGTGAAAGATATTTTAAAATACAGGTTTTAGCCTGACAATGTCCCTTTTAGTTTGTGAGATCAGGCAGAGAAACTTCTTACACCTACACATCTTTCACACTGCCCTGAAGGCTGGCAATTAGTAAGATAAGTAGACCTCCATTTACAAAAATAATGTTTTTGCCACTTTTGATTCTCCAGAAGTTTTGGAGAAAGGAATTGTCTGTGTGATTGAAATATTACATTCTACTTTGCTTCACCAAGCTGAGCACACTATAAAAGAAATTCAGAGAACACTGTTAATCTTTTCACAGTAGGCTACAAAGAAAAAAAAACCCTAAAACTAATCTATACAAGCCATATGAAGTAACACAAATAGCTTGTATCTTAGACACATTTAATTCAATAAACCTACTGTCAAGTTACAACAAAAAACCTTCTAGCTGTAAGAGAGGCCTAGTGTCTATTCAGGGTAATGGCTGCCTTATCAAGCAATCAGATAATATTAAATCCTCTTGCTAGAAGAATCAAATTGTTTCTCAGAGAAACTCAAAACAGCTTTTGGTTTGTGTATCAATCTATATAAAAGTCAGATCACAGTGTATTTAGTGCATAAAGCAAATTTTTGTGTGTGGACATAATACAAATACAAATCTAAACATATATGTTTATTGTTGAGGGTTACCCAGTCTTTAAGGCCTTATTTCATGGCACTGGGCTGCAATGCTTATCTACTTTAAATATGGTGAAATATTTAGGCATGGACAGCAATGGGAACGGGTTGGATCCCTCTGTTTTTTCCTAGGTATGTATGTGGAAAATGTAAATGAATTTTACCTTTTTCTACTGGTAGAAAAAAACTGCATTTTCTCTGTATTTTCACTGATTTTGCAGGTGACCCAGTATCTAGCAATGTAAATTAATTATGCAGACTGCATATTGTCTGTGGTGTATCTGTATCTTAAACCACCGACCAGATGATAGCACAATTTTGTGTTTTGACTAAAAAGATACTTTCCTGAGGCCCTTATTTTCCACTTTTGTTATGTTAGTACCACTGCTAGCTATTAGGTCGGTGCTTTCAGTTACATAATGTACTGGTTCAGGTTGGAAAAAACCCATTAAATGTGACAAGAGGCTTCTTCATCACCCATATCATGTTATTGATTTGTTCATCAGGACCGTGGCAGAGTTTTCTTGTAACTCTTTCACACATGGTGTTGTATCACTTGTAACTATAACCTAAAATGTCAAGATATATATTTATATGTAGTATCACAGGCTGTCTTTAAATAGTCCTTCACAGCTGAAGGACACATGATGGTTAATGAAAGTTGGCAGATTACCCTGATGGAGAAAGGTTTCTTTCATATTTGTAGCAGGGTTGAGTGTTAATTTTTTGAAGCCATGGTTTTCTGAATCTGAAACCATTTTTTTTGTATAGAACAGAGACCAAAATGCTCATTTTATGTTTTGAAAAAATACAAGATTCTTGTGTTCTCTAAAGGTGCCCTCCTTTAATTGGTAAACACGTAGAAGAAATGTGTAAAGCAAGCCCATCTTCCTTAAGAAATGTGGGAAGCTTATTGTCCTGACACTCCTTTCTGTGGCTGAGCAGAGTTAAAATGGAATATGCTTTGTCTTGTTACTTCAGGGATGGTCGCTTTCCCAGCTCTGCCTGCATTCCTTCTCCTGAAAAGAGACGCTGGGTAGGAGAAAACAGCATCTTTCAGCCTTTTTGTAACCCTTCAATTTTCCCAGGTCCTGCTTTCTAAAAAAATTGATTAATATACTGATTTTCCAATAAATACTTTGTTTTCTGTAACCTTTCTAAAATTCCTGGCTTTATTAGACTGAAGTCTAAGATGATGCAGAAGAGAGAGATAAGGAATATAAACCATTTGTGAAACTCAGAATTACCTGCAAAAATACTATGCCACACTAAGAAATTATTCAGTCTGTTTAATATGTTTGAATGTTATTAATAAGTTTTATAACTGCTTAATAAAAGTGTTATGTCTGAACTCTGGTGATTTAGTCCTTCACCTTTCATTGGGTTGTAAAAATGTCCTTCACTTCAGCTCTAAGTTAGCAGTTATCTTGTGTCTCCCAGATATATGCTAGATTTCACTGCCAAAAGACCAGGAATGGTGGAGCAATGTCTACAGCTGCTCTATATTGTACATACATTGCTTACTGGTTATAAATTATTTATCTTACCTATAAAACAGACATAACTTTTACACATATGTCTAAGTTTTACACTTTCTACTTTATATACATTCCCATAATGAAATAAAAGTTGTATGCAATTAATTTACAAATTCCAGCTTCTTTCTTTAAAACGACATTAAAAAATTAGTTAAACATTGCAGACACAGTGTGAAAAATTCCAGATGTTTTCTGTGGCTGTTGTGATGCAAGAAGCTACATCATGCTGAGTTTTTAAAAAGGAATTTATATTCTGTCTTATCAGTCATTGTAGGAATTGGTGTATTTAAATAAAAAGAGATAAATAATTATCTGATTCTACATCTCCCTAAACTATTCTCCAAAGAAGTGCAGAGTCATTGAGTTGGTTTGATGAAGGGCTTCCCATCATTAATACATGGCTCCAAAAGGAAGAACTTAACACAGGCTTAGCACAGAGTGTTTGCAGAAACAGTTGTGGAAAGGAACAGTAGGAACCTTGTCAGTGCCCTAAGCAATGTCAGACAGTGCAGGAAGTGTCTGGATTCTCCTTGTGATTGCTGTACCTTTTAAAGATTCCTCTTCTCTAGGTCATAAAAGAAATATAGCATTTGTACAGTAAAATAATATTTATCTGAGATCTGGACCCTTTAAAAATTTTTATAATGGATACAGGAATATAGTTAATTAGATTAAACCTGTTTAAGATACTACACTATCTTGTACATCTCTCAGGTCTGGTGCTAATCCAGGTACAGGAGAGCTGTTTTCTTTGGCATGTCATAAAAGAATGTGTTCTTTTCACATTGCTCTTCTTTGGTTTTTTGATGATAGTGAGCATTGAACTATTCTTCCAAGTATATCCTGACTTATAATTTAAATGCAGTGCTTAGTTTATTCAGCAGGGGTCATCAAAGGTCTGGATTTTCTTTGTCTGTTGAGGTGAATTGAATGATGACGTTTCACAGCTTTCTTCAGGATTTGGCATGTGGAAATGTTCGTGTACCCTCTTACAGCTGTATTGCTCAGTCTGTTGTAGCCATAGAATTCTGAAGATTTATTTCAAATATCTAATACCACAGTGTTTGCTTGGCAGACAACTTAGTTCAAGAGTCTTTTTATGTTGTATTATTTTTCTGTTAGTGAATAAGGTGAATGAAACTGTTAGAAAATGCAGGAACCATAATAGTTTTTGTTCCTTTCAAATATTTCTAAAAGCAAATATGGGATAAAGTGGCAAAGCTTAGGTACAAATTTGATCTTATTCTGAATTCTGGACTGTTTTGACAGCAGACAAATCACTTTTCAGATCTGATGCCATTATAATCTGATGGCATTTGTCTTCCAAAGGCAACAACAAGGAAGAAAGCAGATACACATTTGTCTGATGAAACACTTCTAGTAAATTCTTTTTTGGGTGAAATGTGTACTGCTGGGGATAAACAATGCACTGTAATATCAGTGTGACTCATGTTATCTGTAGGTTTTTGTCACTAAAACACTACAGAAGAATTACATATTTTCCTGAACCAAACCTGTTGATGCAGAATTATCAGAACAAGTATGTTCTCCATCAGCTTCAGAGACTTTTGGGTATAAACTGGAAACACTTTAACTCACTTTTCCAGGCACTTTAGGATGTACTTCCGAATTCAAGCCTGGCAACAGAGTCAGCGAGAGCTAAATTCTGGGTGGCAGCAGCAAAACCAGCAGCTTCAGCTGCTCAGACTGAGTCTGAGGTGCTTTTCTTAGGTGTTTCTGCTAATGAATAATGGCAGCTCCTTAACCCAAGATTTTGTTGCACACAGAATCGTTTCTAAAAGGCTGGGATAGTCAGGTAGTGTAATTAAAGCATGTGTATTAGAATGTTGGGTAGATAAATGAGTCCAACAGACCACAGTTCAGACAGTAATAAATGTCCTGGCATTACTCTGTCATGCCTGAAAGTCTGTGGTAACTTACTGTCTGCTCTAAACTTCTTTATTGTTTCCCCTGGCAGGTGTATTTAGTGATCACCTCACTTCCACTAGACCAAATACCAGACCTGTGACACATGGATTTGTCTCTTTTCAGAGGACCTCTAAGTTCTCTGTGAAGTGTACCTTCCACCCAAGACAGCCACCTTCAGAATTTCCACATTTCTAAAACATCCAGCTCCATGAGCAGTTAATCGCTATTTCCAATGGTTTTTGTTTCATGTTTGCATTATTCTGTATTTTGAATTAGATGAAATCATATTAACATTTGTCATTTAATGAGAAATTTTCTCTGTATATTTTCAGTTTTTAAAGGCAAACTGCATTCATGCTGAATCCTGACCATGAGTTGCTGGAGCACTGATTTGTTTTGTCTTCTTCGCTTTGTTTTATGTGCAAGAGCTGTTATCATTGATACCTGTGTCACATTTGTCTGAAATTGACCAAAGGCATTCAAAAATGCTCAGAGGAGACTTGATTAACACAAATATTTAGAGACAGCAAAGTTATAAAAGTAAAGCATACTGTTGCCTTTATTCCCAGAAAAAATCTTTAGGAAAGAGACATCTAACACATCCACATCATTGCCTGAGAGAGAATTTTTATGCCTATCTTTTTGCACTTCTGTGCTTTCATTTGTAACATCTTCATGATGATTACCTTATAAATGCTTGGCACTTCAAGTTTTTATGTCCTTATCTGGGTCTTTATATATATATTTTGACCACATAAATCCCTAAAATCTTCAAATGATATGATAAGAAGCTTGATAGGTGAAAAGAAATGATCAAAACAGTAACATAAGAGAGTCATGTGTAAAGGAATACATAAGATATGGAAAAGACCAACAAAAATATTCTTTCATAAGAGTTGTTGTAGATTCTGTATGTTCTGTAAGTTGCCTTATGGCCTTTTTTGAAATCTCAAAAAGATTACATACTCTGATGTACTCTGTTTTACCAAGAATACGTATCTGATTTACCATCATGATGGTCATACTGGCCTGAAGGTAACCAGACAGAAAATGTACATACCTTGGCTGAGATTAATGCAGCAGTATTGATTTAAACGAGCCATTCCTAACTCAATAAAGGACTTGTAGGTCTGTACAATTAATAATATTGACTTCTTTTTTTTCTGAAAAATATCTATTTAATAGTCTAGGTCAAGAATAAGGAAGCTGAAGGAGAAAACAACAGTGACTGAAATGCCACCACTTATATACTTCTTTTTTGAGACCAATTTCAATAAAATTTTCCAACAGATAAATCCCTTTGTTGGAAGGACAATGAAAGCTAATTTAAAATTAAAATTACAGATTACCTAAATGTGGTTTTGTTTGTCTTAGTATGAAATGTGTGTCATCAGAGGTAAAAGCAAGAAAGTGTTCAGCAAATAGTCTCTGTGGCTGAGTAGCATGTCATAAAATACATTCAATGCATATAATGATGCCCTAAGAATTTCCAGTTTTCCCCATCTGTTCTGTAGTTTACTTGTGCTGAATTTCCTTCTTATGCTTTATATATAAATACACACACACACACACATACATACATATATATATAAATGTCAACTATATATCTGGAAATATATAAAATAGATGGAAATATATTTTACATCCTTATAAACTTAAGTGTTTACAAAAGTAACACTGTCAGAAGACTAGTGGACTCTTCCAAGACCACACCCCGGAAAAGATGTTTTGCCATCAGTCTCTTACTTAGTTTTATCTCACAGATCTCAGAATTGCTATGTGGCAGCACTGAGGAAAATGCTCAAGAAGTGTCAATACTCATTAGACACTTGTCAAGCAATTTTGCCTCTTGAGGAAAAACTATAGCAAATAAATATCTGAAGCCTCTGATAACTTTTTGTAAGCAGGCCTTGCTTGGCTCACCTAGGAAAAGTAATTTATTTACTGTTTTTGCAATTTTCCTTTGTGGCAGTTGGGATAGGCAGAAGGCCATGAGCTGTTGGTGCACCTGCACTGATCTCAGATCTCTGCCCATCTCATTTTATGTGCTAAGAACTTCTACAGGTAAGGAGCAGATATGCATGCATGCCAGGCTGCAGCATTAGGCTCACCAAGTTTACCATAGTGTCAGTCTTCAGCAAAACCAAAGCTGTATTTTGTCATTTAACACATATTGCTGTCAAACTTGGCCTGTGCTGTCTGTCTCCTTCTGTTGGACCTAAGAAAGCTTAAATTAACTTCTTTCACATGCAGACTGTGGAAAAACATTTCTCAGCATCAGAAATATAATGGCTGATAGTCTTTCTCCGAGCCTAGCTGCACAGTATTCTTGACAGTAATTTTCAATAAAGTATTCCCTTCTCACCACTTTTTATATTCAATTTAGTGAAGAATGGCAACAATTTGAGAGAAATTTCTTTTAGCAGAGACAGAACACCATATTAGTCTTTGGAACCATCTTTGAGACAAATAACTTGGAAAAACAAATTCATTTTCTATCTGCCTCTCGTAATTGTCTTAAACACTGTTAATATCACCAAAGGATTTTGTATACTGTGGCAAAGAGTATAAAATCTGCAACCACTGAGTCCCAAATATATACCCGCAGGGAATATGCTTGGGTGTTCCCACATATTCCAGAACATATATGAACCCATTGAACAGTATGTTTTGTGGGACACCCCCTCTACTGAGTACACCAGAAGAGGAGGATGAACAGAACACCACTGGATCCACAGGGGTGGTGATTATCTTTCTGCTTAATCTGTCTCTCTTCCCTTCCCCCCTTCCCCCCTGTCCCCTGCCCTCGTCTCTTTTCTAGTTCTTTTTCTCTTCACCTAACATTTACTGTTAAATAAAATCTGTACCATTGACTTGGCCTTTGGGTCAAAAAACACTATGGCCTTTTTTGCTCCTTAATTTGGGCAGAGGCATCTCTCTAATTATTAGATCATAATACTCTCCTAGGAGGGAGGCAACATAGCAAGTCATTAATACTCATTAACATAAGTATAGACATTGACAAACCATTCTTAATTTACAAACACACAGGTAATCTAGATTTTGGCTGTGGAAGTGTGTGTTTGCTTTTTTATTGCTATGGAGCTTTTTGTTTCCTGCCAAGCAGCAGTTTATCTTTACTTGTCCTTCATTTATGAAACTGTAAGAGTCAAAAGTAGCACACTGGTTTGCTATTAGTGTTATCTATGAAATTGTAACAATTGGATATGTTGCAGACTCCATTAAATATGGAGTATAGTAATACTGACAATTCAAAGTATGCACTTTATCATCCTTCGCCATCATTGGAATAGATGTAATTGATATNGTGATTATCTTTCTGCTTAATCTGTCTCTCTTCCCTTCCCCCCTTCCCCCCTGTCCCCTGCCCTCGTCTCTTTTCTAGTTCTTTTTCTCTTCACCTAACATTTACTGTTAAATAAAATCTGTACCATTGACTTGGCCTTTGGGTCAAAAAACACTATGGCCTTTTTTGCTCCTTAATTTGGGCAGAGGCATCTCTCTAATTATTAGATCATAATACTCTCCTAGGAGGGAGGCAACATAGCAAGTCATTAATACTCATTAACATAAGTATAGACATTGACAAACCATTCTTAATTTACAAACACACAGGTAATCTAGATTTTGGCTGTGGAAGTGTGTGTTTGCTTTTTTATTGCTATGGAGCTTTTTGTTTCCTGCCAAGCAGCAGTTTATCTTTACTTGTCCTTCATTTATGAAACTGTAAGAGTCAAAAGTAGCACACTGGTTTGCTATTAGTGTTATCTATGAAATTGTAACAATTGGATATGTTGCAGACTCCATTAAATATGGAGTATAGTAATACTGACAATTCAAAGTATGCACTTTATCATCCTTCGCCATCATTGGAATAGATGTAATTGATATAGTATTCACTTTTTTCTTCAATCTCTTTGGAAGAATTCTTACAAGTTGAGTAACATTTATGTCTTCTCATAAATGTGTGTGCAAGTCTGTAATTCCCTGTGCACTCCCCAGAGTAACAAATGTTTGTGTGCTGAAGAAGGGAAGTGAAATGAAAATTATGATTGTAACAGTGAGTAATACTTGCTGTGATTCTATGACTCCTCCTGATTAAATAATTTTTATACCATACCTTCCAGTGCCTTGCAGAAGAGCAATACAATTGAAACTGCTCTGCAGAAAGAATAATGCTATTGTTTAGATGCTTTTGCTTATTTTTTCTGTTTTATAAAGATATTATAGCTTTCTTAGTTGAAGCTTCATTTAGACAGCAAATTTTATATTAATTTTAAGATGCTGTTGTCCTTGCCTGCCATTAAAAATGTGGCTTTAAATTATTCAACTTTACTTTCCATAGAAGTAGTTTTTTTCTGTGTTTTTGTTATTGTTGTTGTTTTGGTTTGGGGGGGGGGGGGGTGGT
>VWYE01023554.1:10101-62038 GCA_013398995.1 Alaudala cheleensis
GGTGTTGTGAATTTTTTTGTTTTTAACCTGGGGGAAACAACATAACTGTAAGGAAACAGCCTAAAAACAGTCCCTAAATTAATTGCTGGAATTATATGCAAATGTGTAGAAAAAACCATGAGGGGGGTTTCTTTGGACAAGTGTGACAGGCACATTAAGTAAAAGGGTAAGTTTACTTTTTAAAAGTAAATTAACTTTGTAGGCTATTGTCCCTGTAAATGAATGGATTATATCAGGAAAAGTTAAATATACTGAAGCCAAACTTTTTGAAATTTATAGGAGGACAAACCAGATAAAATTAATTATCAGATGCAAACAATAGCAGTTTGAAGTGTGATAACACAAAACAGAGAGTAGTCATTGTACTACTTCCCATTCACAATTTTTGCTGATTCTTACAAGAAAACACTCTTGGTTTTATTTCGTCTTTGTTTTCTCCTGTGTTATTAGTAGAAATAATGGTAACATTCTCTGAAATACTTGTGAAATCTGTTCATTTTACCCACTAAAATTCTATAACTTTGGTTTGGAAGTTTCTTCTTAGGTTTTAAAGAAAGAGGAAGGCTGAGAAGATTTTTCATGCTACAGCTATGGATTTTGCCATCTATTTTCTGCACGTCCTTTACTTGAAGCATACTATAGTTGCCGTCACTAAGTGCTATTAAGTACTGCAGTTCCTTCAGCTGACTGCTAATAACCTGGCAAAAATGCAGCAGGATATTTTCACATGAATTAAATATCCTTACCATTTTTTCAGGTAACTTAAAGTAAGGCGTTGAACTCTGACAAATCAAGAGGTTTCAAAGTGATTTTCTGTGGCATTTTCTTTCAAAAACATTTAGACACCCGTCTGTTTCTTGAGTTAGCTTCTCAGCAGTAATGCACTTAGAATTGAAGATCAGTAGTTTCTGCATAAAGTTGTAATTTAAGGTAATCCTTGCTACATTTGGTACATTTCCAGATTGTGTCAGCTTTTCCTCCCAAATGACTTCTTTGACTGATAGTTTACTGTTAAGGTATGGATATTGTGTTTCTTTGCTTTTAATAGCATTTCAAGTAGAATGTCCTAGAGTTTCTGTTGCCTTTTTTTTTTTTAATACACCATTGTTAGTTCTGTTAATTGCAGAATTTCAGAGTCCTTTGTTACTTGTTTAATAGTTATTGAATTCTTAATTTTAAAGCTCTAATAATCAGGAAACTCAAAATGTTTTTCCTAATTTGTTGTTTGTTGCTATGCCAAACTCCGTCTCAGCAAATTTTTCATTATAAATCAAATATCAAAAGTGTGAAGTGAGAGACTGGAAGTTTGGTACCCAACTCTACACTGAAGATGATTATGTCTCCTTTAAAAGTACTTGCTATACATACATACCTGTATGTAAAGCTTTGACATTTTAAATTGGTTTTGACAGCAAGTAGTAATATTCCAAGTTGTTCCACGGTTACGATGTTCAGAAATTTGATAAAGGCTCTCAAATGCTTTCATCAAACCCAAATATCTATGGTGAGAGATTTTTGCTGTTGAATGGTCTCTGTTATTGCTGAGATGAAGGTGATCTTGGTCAAAAGTCTAGCCTGCACTTCATCTCAGTCACTTCCATTATTCCACCTTAAAAAGTTTTCCTGGCACTACACTTACTAGAATTGAGTTATTTTCCAGTTCTTCTTGTAAAAATCTTTCACTTGCCTAATCTTGATCTTGATCTTTCCCTTCAGCTTCCCTGGATTTTAATTTTCTATTTTTATTTCTGTGTGGCGGGAAACACTGCACTGGTTTGCTCTGGATATTTAAATTCTTTTACAGAAAGATCACAGGGTGCTTTGGGTTTTGTGATTTTGGTTTGTTGTTGTTGGGGTTTTATGTTTTGTGTTTTTGGGTTTGGTTTGGTTTGGGTTGGTTGGTTTGTTTGGGAGTCTTTTACACTGAGCATTTACTATTACTTGAAAAATCTGTTGCTTTTTTGCTTAAGGTCTTTCCACACTTCCCTATTGTGTTGAATAGAACATGCTTGTCCAAAAAAACTTGCTAAACACGATTTTACAGCTTCATAGTTTTAATGATATCCTTAATAGCTGAGAAAAATATAGTAGGTATTCTTGGTCAATATTTACCAAAATGTGCTCATAAATTGTCAGAGAAGGGAATACAGGTGACCTTGCCCCTGAGAAGTAACAGCTGTGTTCATTACCCAATACAGCTTAGCCCCTGATGTGTAACAGCTATAGCCAATAAAGGTTAAGTGTGATAAAAGGGAGTGGGTTAGCTGCTGAGGGAGAGTCATGAAGGAGGAGGAACCTTAAGGAGAAGGGACCATGAACAGGAAGGATCCTGGGGAGAGAAAATCCCTGCTTTGAGGTCAGTTTGGGTTTGCAGTCACAGTCTAGCTGGGTAAAAGCCTGCATTCAGAGTCTGCAGACTAATCCCTGCAGTCAGAGGCTGCAAGGGAAACCTGCAGCAGGAGCTTGCTGCAGTCAGAGTCAGTGAATAGTTGCAGTCAGGATAAGGTTACAGGCTAAGCTGTAAAGAGGAATAAACCAGTACCCTTTTCATGCTGTGATAAACAAGAAGTCTGTGTCTTGGCTCATTTCTACTCTCACAAGAGGACTGCTGCAACAATAAATAGTTATAACTGTGCGGAAACTACTACAGAGAGGAAAAAAATATAGGCGTTTTTGTTTTGAGATAACAGGACAAAATAAAAATCCATCATTTCTTAGAAGTTTTTGAGTGTGGTCAATATACATAATGAGAAACTGTTAAATCTGGAGCCAAATTTACTACAGTTGCTACTGACTGAGAACAGACAGAAATTTCAAGACAAAAAATACAATTCTCATCAGTTGTCATATTGGAGATTTTTATCTTTACCTTCTCTTGCAGTTGTAGCCATGCTACTAATATACACAGCCAGTTTCCTTTGCTTTACGGTGCAAAAACTGTACAAGTATGGAACTAAAGCTACACAGATCTTAGAAAAATGAGTAAATACTGCTTCAATGCATGACTCAAATATTCATCATTGTCTATGGCTCTTTTAAAATCACTCTAACAGAGATTTTGGCACAATAAGAGCTCATCAGATTTGACTTTTGCATTTTGAAATGCTTTAGTTTACAGTTAATGGATGGTAGACAAAGATGAAAGATGTTCAGTGAAATAGTTTTTCTCAGCATTACTAAGAGACTTACTTAGACATGGCATTGTTATCATACAGTGATCACAAATACAGGCTTAATGGTTAACCATGAAGTGTATGAGTCACAAAGCTTTCTGCTGGTGCTTACTTCAGAGGCTATTTGCCACTGGTGTAACAATGGGAGAAGAAATGTAACATAAGAGATTTCTGTCTAAGGATCTAATTTAAAAAAACCAACAAACCAAACACAGAAAAGGACGAGCAAGAGATGTCTTTGCCTCAGAGAAAAAACTGTAAACAGTTTGCTGTGTGCTCTCAGCTGAATTTAGGAATACATAATCACATCAGTCCAGACTTCACATCAGTTTGACTGTGGAAATAAGACCATTTTATCCACACTCCGTCTTGTTTTTTAAGACTGCCAAGTAATAAATTTCTTGCTTAATTCACTTTTAGGCCACCTTATGCTGACACATCTGTGGCAGATTTGCTTTTGAAAAGTAAAGAATGTGACATTGGTGACAAATTTCTATGCATCTGCTTGCAAATAGTTTGTAGTTTCTTTATAGCCATCATAGAGAAGATCCTTGGAGCAAAACAGAACTGCTACCAGCTGTCTTAAAACACAAAATTAATTTAAATATTTTTATAGTAGAGTGTTAAGTTCTTTAGTCAGGGCTCCAAGGGAGTGGATCTGCACACACTTCCCAGCACAGTCACCTTCTAAGGCTGAATGTCTGATTCTGGCTCTTGCAATGCTGATTTATGTCAAGCTAGTTCCAGGAATTTCAGCAAAACTGCTGTGTGATTACAAATGCCATCATTACACAAGGACAAATCTGATCAGTTCCAGCTTCCTACAGAAAGGAAAAAAATCTTGTGAGCTTGTTTTAAGATACCTCCTAAAGTTTGACTGTACTTTCCCTTGTACAGAAAAAGGAACTTTCCATTTCACAAGCATCATATTAACTTTACAATTTTATCAGCGCAGCCTTTCAAATGCCAATAAAGTATACAGCACATTTCTGCTAAACACAAGCATTCTATGCATTCCCACTGTAAGCATAAAATTAATTCCATGGAAACAGTGACACCACTTCAAAATCAGAGTAACTTAGCTCAAAACTGGAACTATCAAACATGAAGAAAGTGGAGCAGAATTAGCATTGTCAAGCTTGAGGACTGTGATGGTAAAAAAATTTAGAACTAGCACATACCAACTGAATGAGGCACATCAACAGTTATAGGACTGATGGCACAGTTTCTTAGAATTCTATGACTCAGCAATGTTATTTGGGTTGGCTTAAGATTGGTCTTTTTAAAACAATTTGTATATTTTTACTTGTCTTATGCAGCTGCCACGTGTTACCAGGGCTGTAGCTCTGAAATAAATAGAGACTTTATCCTCTGTTTTGATGATTTTGTTTGTGCACATAATTTTTCTTGGTTTTATGCAAATTAAAAAATCTGTTGAACAGTAGAAAAAACATGCTTGCAGTTGCTCTGCTAGTTGAAACATGCCTCTTGCTAATTTAACTTTTTACATTTTGGTATTGAAATAACTCAGTGGCCAGCTTTTGTTCTTCATTGTGGATGCAAAAAAATCCTCTGAGTTTAAAAAGGCATGAGGAGACCTTCCCTGACATTCTCAAGAATATTTTAGACACCTGTGATCCAAAGGGAACAGGCAGGTGTGGGGCCTAGATCTCACAGCAAATGCAAAGCTGAGGCAGAACCTGCTGTTATTTTTATCAGCACTCTCCTCTTGCTGCAGAGAGAGGAAGGTAAAAGCGATAAAGTCTCAAGGTTGTTTCACTCAACTCCTGCATTTTAAATAGCAGCTATTATTGTCTCACCATGTCATTCCATAACAGAACTTACCTTGGCTGAAGAGAAGTTATGCTCACCAACATCCCTGAGTTTTCCTCAGTTGCTAGCCTTGTGGTACCATGAGTAACACTGAAAGTGGATTTGTTACTTTCAGAGATGCCTCATGGTGATGACCTTGTAGAGAGACAGCAAGTCTAGCAGATAATCTGGACAATACATCTTTCCAATGTGTCCTCACTTAGAATACGTGCAGTCACAAAGGAGAGTTTAGGGGCAGGGGTGGTGGAGTGTTATCTTTGCTCTGAATTTGGTCTGGGGCATAACTTGATTCTGCTTTTCAATTTTTTTCCAACATATGCCATGCACATATTTTAGGGGGCTATCACAATTATGTTATTCAAAGAATTAATTAAGAATGTAACCCCTTGAAGAAGTGAGGTAAGGCAACCTTTTTCACCCTGTTGTTTCTGGAGTGCCCTTGCACCCATTAGATTTTGTTACTGTGCAAAAACAGATGTTTGAAATTTCCACGTACATTTTTCAGGATTAATTAACTGGAGGATGTAAGCAGATTTAGAGAAACAAAGATTCTCCCAATTCTTGCATTTAAAATACAGCCCTGTTGCAACAAGCCTTTACACACTTTTTGCAGGTTAATTGGCGTACAAACAGGTGACACATCTGTTAGCTACCATTTTTCATCAAGTGCTCCATATCCTCTGCTGAGAAGAGTGAGCCTGTTTCTGGAGTGCATGTAATGTTGTTGTACTGAAAGCATGTTATCCCAGACATCTTGGTGAATTATTAACATGCCATCATGTCAGGTGCTCTTTGTCCCCTTTTCCTCTCACTCACTTCTGATAATTAGTTGAAACTCAGCTTTCAAGAATACTGCCTTTGTTAAATGCCTGTGGAATGAGGTAAGGCTACAGGATCAATTCCAACATTTTACAGACTTACACACAGTTTAGCAAGTAGCAGCTTTGAGAGGCAAAAGAACTAGATCACTCAGTTTTTCTCTCCTCTCCACCAAACCCCAAGTATATTGAAATTTAGATGAGCTTTTACTGTGGCACTTGCTAGGCTTGATTTGGTATTCGTGTTTGTTACAGGATTTTGTACTATAGACTGTAGGAGAATCACTCCCTGTTCAGTTCAAATGGGGCCTAGATTAAAGTTAACATTTTTATGTCACCCTTGCACAGACTTTCTGTTATCCCCCTGTCAACAAAAAACAGGATGAGGAGATCACAGAGGCTCTTCCTGACTTTGGGGTGAGATTTTCTCCCCCATGGGGAGAAAATATGTACTTCCCATGATGCCTTAAGTTTTAGCTTTTATGTTTTCCAGATTCCATGCTGTTTCAGGGGTAGTTTTAAGCTTCATATTAAGTGCTAGTAGGTAGTAGGTAGACAAAACAAATCCTTTCCTGCTAGAAACCAAGGACAACTTTCTGGCCCGAAAGCATAAACAATGATGGACTGAAGGGAGAAACAAGAAGGATGAGACTTCACAGCCTGGAATTGTAATTGGACAATTAAACCCCAATATGCAAATGGACCCAAACTTACAAGAGGGTGTGGCCTCATGATCGGGGGGCAGGGGATTATTCAGGGTCCACCTGGTCAGGTTCTGGTGTCCCAGGGGTATCCTGGGGCCTTTCAATAAATATCTGCTTTATTCTCTAGCTCTGTCCAGTCTCTGTTTCAGGTCAGCCTTCCCAAGGCATCACCCACACAGGCACACTTGTCTTACAAAGAATCTCAAGGTATTCAGTAAGTTCTGCAGAAATACCAAGTAAGACTGCATACCTGGTATCAGTTCTCTCTCAAAAAATGTGAGACAAGAAGTGTAAAGGAATAAAAGCACGGGAATCTGTGAAGGCAGAATTCTCCTCTATGGTATAGTTTATACAGCTGTTTGTGTCAGGGAAGAGTGATGTGCAAGTCTGCCATGCCAAAATTATAGTGCTTGTTGTGAACACAGCAACTTGTTACTAACAGGTACATATAGTAAAGGGCCTTTGAGAATCTGCTCAAGGGTTTACCTGGAATTGAAATAAGACTCTCAACTGCAGTGGGCAAATGTCGCCCTGAATTTCTAAGCCTTCTGATAAGCTGTAGTTTGGAGTCAGTTTTCCCATGGACACTTATGTAAACAACAGGGACAGTTCCCTAAACATCCCGCATGTTTTCATTCCTTCTGGTGGGATGAGTTTCTTTGACAAGCATATGTAGTAACCAATGTGTGTGTAAAAATACCCTTCCTCTTATCCTATGAGAAACCTCTATGTAGAAGTATATATAGTCAAGACACCATTAAACTTCCTCTTTTTCTTCCCCTTTGATCCCTGCGTGTCAGTGTGAGTTTGTCCTTTTGCTATCAGCGCGACAGGCATCAAAGCAAGGTAAGACAAAATTAGATGGCAAAACCCACCACTGCAAGGTTTTCCACGTTGTAAGCGACCTATGCCTTCCAGTAAGTAGTGGTCTCTGTTTCTGATTATGTTTGCACTACACCAAAAATACGTAGTTTATAGTCTTAGAAGTGCTACTGGCAACTAAACCCCCAAGTTTAGGTTAATGATGCCTTCTCTTCTTGGTTTTGGAAAAACCCTTGAGAGCTTTGAAAGGAAAAAGCTTTTATCAACTCTTATATGTCCTTTTTCTGTCTCTGTACATATATAGAGATATATTGTACTATGTTGTACTATGACTCTTTTTTCCTTCACATACCACATTTCCTTCAGTGATGTGTTTCCTGAACTTATCTTTGACTTATTTTTGCTTTTGAATCTAAACTTCAATTCAAATTTAGACTCGTGTATGATTCTCAAGCAAGACATACAATATCAGTTTTCCTATTTATCTTCTTCAGCAAAGAGAAAGGTGTAAATTTACCCTCATTAACATTTGTGCAGCCCCAAAATGGCTTAAATTTAGTGTGCTTTGTCAGGAAGACTTTCTGAACAGCAAATGATATCTTTTCTCTACTATATATCATAGAAGAGAGAACAGAAAATATACTTTTCCCCCCTGCTTTCTTAGTACTGATTTTAGCATTAAAAAGTATGCTAAAGCCACTAATCAGGAAGATACAGCAGTAGGAACAGGACAATATTAACAGGGATTAATTGGATGCAATATGTTGCATTAATCGGGAAACTGCCCAATACTAGGTTTCTGCTCCAGCTTTTTTCTAGAACAGGCAGCCAGAATTACATTCAGTGCTTTTGGTGTTGCCCAATAACCACAATCCTCCCAAGTCCAGTGTAAAATGCAGCTGGCCAGGTTTTTGAGGGTCCTTCCTGTTGGTGAGATTCTCAGGCAGCGAGAGTCACCAAAACCACTGACCTTTGCAGACAGTGTATTTGGGAGAGGTGCAAGCTGTGATCAGCTGTGGGCCACATTGGTCTCCAATTGCTTCAGTGAACCTTTTGCCATCAGAACCTTTTCCTCCAGTTTGCATCACCAGGCCCAGCACTGGTGGTCTAAAAGAGGATCAAGGTCCCTTTTAGCTATCTTTTCCCTTAAGGCCCTTGTTTATCTGCCAACAGCCTCCATTGTGTGTGATGACTTGTGTAAGGCCATAATTCATACAGTGACAGTAACAACCTCATCAGTAAGGGATGAAAAACTGATCAGACAAACATTCTGGCTTCTGCTTGTTCCTGTACAGTAAATGTCCTTTTATGGGTCACACAGTGATGTGAAAATAAAATGAAGGACAATGGGACTGGTGTGACCAGTTATTTTAGTCCTTTCAGCCATTATGTGTAGCTGCCTTGACTGTCATGTTAAGGATCAAAGAAGGAAGTTTAAAGTAAATGCAATGAAGCTACTATTACATAAGTACCTTTTAGCTAAATGCAAACTTCCCCCTCCATTACCCAGAGTAGGTTTGTTCAGCAGTGTGTATAGCATGTGATTTCTATGAAGAAGGGCCACCAAAAGAAAAAGCCCAACTGCAAGCCTGAACTCTGCACCCAACAATCAAATGGGCTCTAGAGTACCTGAAACACACAGCTGCAAGCAGGAAGAAAGTGTAGCAACAAGAGTACCACAGTGGATATGACTGGCAGTCTTTCCGGTTCAACGTTTAAACAGCATTTCCATTAGTTGGGCAAATCACCTTTTTATAAATGTTGGTTCAGCTTTGGTTTGAGTAATTCTGATTGAATCTGCTTTGTGCAGATTCTGTTGTAGCAGGTTTCCTAAAATTAATTTAATCATTATAATACAGTTTCTCTTCTATACACACCTAGATGACAAAGCTGCTAATGTAGTCAATGCTGTTGCAGACTGTCTTAACAAAGTCACATAAGAGAAAATTGACATTGAAACTAGAAAATTTTACCAAGCATTCTTAGGCTTCTAAAGAAGGGTTGGAAAAAATTATGTATCAAACATACATAATTTTTAATATAAGGGATTTTAATAAAAGGAATGCAGCCTTCACTGATTTTAACCTTTGAGAGTAAAAACTTCCAATTTCTTTTAAGAACTGTTTTAACTCCTCATAGCATAGAAGTTGCATGCAATAATGGTGCCATTTAACACTATTCTCATTTCTTCAATGGATAATCTGTCCCAGTATTACTGCTTTAACATTTTTCTCTAGGAACTTCCCTCATATACTACTACTATAACTTCCATTAAAGTATCCTTCCTCTTATTCCAGTCAAAGATTAATTAATTAATTCCAGTCAAAGCTTAATTACAGCTGTGTGCTATGCAAAGTGGTGGGTTAACAGTGAAATCACAATGTTGCCAGTCTAGTTACTAGGATTGTAAACAAGGCAGTCACTTTTGCAGAAGTCATTTTGGGTTTTATTTTTCCAACGGATTTTAGCCGGAATTTTCAAGGACTGAGAAGGCCAGCTCACCCTTTCATGAACTTAATCAATCTCACTCTGTCCATTCCTGGAATAGCAAAAGCTTGATGATTTACATGCAGCCAAGCTTGATGTTTGCTCACTGGTACATTTTTGATCAAAAAGAAAAAAAGTATAATATTGAGGAAATGGTTATATTTTCTTCTGTCTGCCTAGATGTATTTGTAATGCTTTATCCTGTGTACCTAGCTGCAACCATGCATAAGGTTTGCATTTTTCAGTTATAACAAAGGCATGTTGGAGCATTTAACTAGACACATAGAAAAGTGTTCTTTGTTACAGTTCACTGAACTAACCCATCTCATTTGTGAATCATTAATGATACTGACTGCTGGGTAAATTTACTTTGGTTGTAAATCTATAAATGGCATGGGAAGATGTGGTAGAATGATTTTTCATACTTAGCTTTTAAATGAGAACATTATAGTTTCAAGGAAGGTGAATAAAAAATATAAATTAACATTTTGGAAGAAGACACAGGAACCTTAAAAGAGCTAACATTTTTCATTCTGTAAGATTAATTTTATCATTCTTTTTCTTGTAGCTTGTTGCAGTGAGTATACACAGTCATGCACAAGTTGTCCACTTTAAGACTATCCATTATGGGAGAAAATTTTTGAAACTGCTTTTCAAGGAGTCCTATTTACAGTGAGTAGCAGACACTGCAGGAACAGTCTAAAAATCAGGGAATTTGAAACATATATGATGTTACTTGGGGTTACAAAGTTATCCAAGGTAGGTAACAGCAAAGTTTTAATGAGAAGCATTTTCTTGAGACTCATGGCAAGAATTTTCCTGAGGAGCATGGTCTAGGAAAATGGTCAGTTTTGTCTTCATATAGACATCCTCACTCTTATCTGCAAATATAAGGTATTGTGTAATTAGGTGCAATAAATACGAGAAGATACATGTTCAGAATGGAAGAATAATGTTTATTTTTTCCCCTCTTACTGAAGGAGATTGCTGTATATAGAGCTTTATTGAAGTATTTTCCATTAGGGCAGAACTGATATAAATTCATTAATACACTGGGCTTTGGCACAGTTGCATGGGACAACTCACAGCTGTAAGTACAAACAAGCAATGAATTACATCATCTCTCTCACCCCCAAATTTTTAGCTTGTAAGAATTTCTAATGTTTCAAAAAGGGATTCTGTTCTAAACAGGAAAACCCCGAACACCAACACTTTATCAAATAAAAAGTCTAGACAACTTTCGTTCAGAAATTAGTTTGCAGAAATAGTTTGCAGGACATCATGAAACACTGATCCAGCTCAAACACACAGGAAAAAAACATGGGGCTTTGATGTATTTTGAGCCATGTTACTTTCCACTGCGTATGAACTTGTATACTTCTTGTATACTTCTAATTTTAAGAGCTCTCCATGAAAAAAGAAAAATTGAATTTTTGAACACTTAAATTCAGCAACTCTCAGTTCTTAATAGAATTATAGAATTCACAAACAATATTTGCTAAACCATGGAGCATGTTTCCTACACTAAATTAAGATGCAGGGTAAATAAGATTGCACTGTTAGCAAAACTACAGGACCACGTGTAAGTGTCAGTGACTGTGGGCTTAGTAGTTTTTCATCTGCTCATGGTTGACACAGAGCCTATCATGTCAATAATTTCATAGTAAGATCAACTAGGACCATTATTTTCAAAGGTCTCTTTACAATCCTGTAACAAGATTTTTCTGCACTTCTGCACTTGTTCTTTGATTTCTAGTCCAATATGTGGGTGTGGTATGAGGTAATTTCTTATCTCCTAAGCATCTTGGGTTCTCAGGATGTGTTTTGGACATAAGCATGCATCAACTTTTGTTTCTGTCTTTGTTTTCATTTTGTCTAATGCAGAGTTTTAAAAAGTGCTCTTTTCTTTACATTAGATGCTCTGAAATAGTTTAATTGCTTGAGTATGTTAGAAACTATAACTAGACAAAAAAGCAAAATACCTCAATATGTTGTACTGTCAAATCACATGACAAAAGAAACCCCAAAAAATTAAAAATTATCACAGCACAAAAATGTAATTGAATTTTCTTCTTTTATTTGTGTCTCCACTCAGGGTGTAAACGCACACCGAGGCATTAATTTATCTCTACAAATCTCTAGCCTCACCATAACAATAATTAAATCCAGACTTAAACTCTGAGCCAAGTGGGTTATTTTGAGAAATCTCCAAGAGTTTGTTTCCTAATTTGATTTCTAATTATATGAATCCATACAAATACTTGTAGTTTTATGGTGAAGGACAAGGGCTGGAGCAGTTCTCTTTAAGGGCATCTCACAACAATATGTTCTACAGGTAATGTAATGGAGTTACAATTTTCCAGTTTTATTTTGTACCATGCACATACACCTTTCACTTCTACCTTTTACATAAAACAGAATGTTATGAAACAGGACAAAAATAACTTATGATTGTATGAAAAACAACTGTAAAAAAAAAATCACAAAATTACATATACTAGTAGAGTAAAAGGTGTAACTAATTCTTTTGAATTCCCATTTTTTTCATGACATGCAACAGACATTTGTTTAGAACAAGATATATCAGCCAGATATACAATATGGCAAATAAAGATCATATGTATATATGTAAGCATGTATAAATATGTAGAATACTCTGTAAGGTTTAGGAAAAACATAATCCCACTTTCTCTCCTCACCAAAGTGCTTTGTGTAAAAAAACATTACACAAGATGCTGCTTTCTGTACAGATGCTGCTTTCTGTACAGAACAAAAGGATTTCTTTTTCTTAAATAAAAACTCAGCTAATTTTAATTTGTGGTCTTTTTCTTTTGCTTCATCTGCTTCAAGGAAATACATATATATACAAAAAGCCCCAAACCAAGAACAAAATTTCATACAAACAAGAAAAAAGTGCCATTAAAAAAAAAATCTGCTATAAAATTACACAGAGAAAAGAGGGAATAAACAGTTAAAATGTAATTATTATACCCATTCACACCTTTTCAAGAAAAGCTGAAAACAATATGCAGTGTGACAGATGGCCTTAGCACTGCAATTCTTCAGCATCTGGTAGTAGTAAACCACAATGCCTGTATGTTTGTGTGTATACACACATAGAAAGGGAGAGCCAAATACACACCTGCACTCTCATACACTTCTGCTTGTACACATGCACTTTGAAACTGTATTTTAAATTCCAGTGTAGAACCATTTCTAATGCAAATATAAATAGACTACTGAGTCGGGAAACAGTTGAATTGCATGAAAGAATAATTGAAGATAATTTATTTTGAATATTGTTTAATAGTCTCTAGTCTAAAATAAATTCACCTCTTAGATATGAGTCCCTTTAGAAAGTTAACAATACAGCAAGTAGAATAACAACACAAAACTCTCTGAGGCACAAGTAGTTGCAAATAACTCAGTTATGCAGCTAACCAACAATATTGTATTTTCTTAAGCACCATTTTTGATTGTAACAAACAGGATTCCCTACTTAAATATCCAATATACATGAGATACAATGGGACTTTTTATACAATTTCTCTCAGTGATTAAATGGATGCCTCAAAGTCAGTCCAACTCCAAAGAGAATAATGAAATAATAGTGAAGAATCCTCTTTGTCTCTGAATGAGAAGTAAACAAAGGTATACCTTTTTACAGACTGGTAGCCCACATTCATGTGCTTGATTTGACTGTTCTCTAGAGCCTTCTTTTTAGGATTAAGGCTCATGGAAGGCTGTAAATATATATATCATATGTATGTGAACGAATGAATTGATGACTTGCAAAACTTTCCTTCTTTAAATGTAACTGACCTCCAAGTTAAAAATGCCCTTTTTGAATTCTGTACTCCCACCTTCCCTTTGGTCAACATGTTTCAAAATGTATAATCCCCCAACTCTACAGAAAGTATACATTCAGATACTAGAAAAGAACTATTTCAAAAGGTTTGAAAGTCAAGGTGGTACAGATCAGAAGACAGCAATTTCAGTATTTCAGTTTTGTAAACAGCAATGGACACATTCTGGATAATCATGTGGTTAAAAGAATTTTGAATGACTTATAAAGTATATAGGTACATGTCTATGTACATGCATATATGCTCATGTAGTCAAATCCTGCCCTTGCTGACTTTGATGGAACAAAACACAATTCCACACACTTGAAATTGAAGTGTTCAGTGTGACTAATTATTCCTACTGAACCAAGTTATGCTTGTGCAGTGACCAAGCATTTTGAGACAGTACAAAATTAAAGCTTTATTAAAAAGCAAAACTTGCAGTCAGTGCAAAAGGACTGTCTTTTTGATTGCACATGTACAGCCGTGAAGGATGCCTGGTGTCATTTAATCCAATGCAAATCACATATGGCAACATCTAGACCTCTTTAGTGCAAGCTGGAGTAGAGGGACACATTATCTTGTGATGTGAAAAGCAGAATATATGGAGAAAGAACTCAGCACAGGATTAGCTGTATATTAGTCACCTTGCATCTCGCTGTACTTCATTTATGTGCATGGTTTATCCATATATTCTATGTATCGGATGAAAATCTCTCCATTAAATATTTAAGCACATGACAGCACAGAAGAATATATTTTATGAACACAAACCTCAAAAGATTGCCAGTGTCCACAAACATCTGGACATAAATTTTTCTATTCCACAAAACTGCAGATTAAATTATGAATTTGAGCCAAATTGGACTTAAAAACCATAAAAATTTTCCCAGGAAGAAAAAAGAAGTTTGATTTCAGAAGCATAGTTATGGTCCAGCCCGCAAGAATGAGCTTTTCTATCCGTACTCTTTCTGGTCATGAGAATATTAAGATGTACACTACACAGTAAGAAGTCCTCAAAATGGATGAGCAGGAATTAAAACCTAAAAACTCAGTCTAACTAATGTAGAAAATGTTTTCAAGGTATACAGGATCACAGTGATGAAATCTCCACTGCAAAATACTGGGTTTAACTTATAACCTTGTATATTTTATGAAGGACAACCTAATTTGCTTGCATCCTGGACTAAATTTGAGGACCTTGAGCCTGACATTGATCAGAAAAATCAAAGCCACCAAACCAATCCAGTTTTATCTCTCTAAGTAACCAGAGGAAAGATAGTACACTTAAGAGTAGTTCTTTCTGAGAATGTGTTACAGAAAAAGATTAGGATAACCAAAATTTAATTGAATCAGTATGTGGAATTTCAGGAAGAATCTTTTCTATAAAATATTTTAAGCCTTCCTTCAGAAGACTATAGCACATACAGCAACAATGCTCTACAATCTAAGTAAAAAGCAAGTGAAAGTTAAAATGCATTTATTTTTATCTTGCAGATGTGCTAAATAGAGACTAAGTCCACATACCTTCTTGTGTATTTAAACCTTCTTATTCATGCTTAAAGAATGAATATTGGGAAAACAGAAACAGCCATATTGTATGGCTTAAAATAAAGAGGGAAGGAAAGGACACCTAACCTGAGGCCTGTAAGAAATCCTCTACCAACGACCTTTGATCCAAAAAGAAGACACACCAATGCCTCCAATAGGTAGTGCCAACATATATGTCGAATTTCTCTCCTTTTTGGATATTGGTGTGTGCTAAACTTTGGAATTATCACATGCAGCCAGGTTGTGCAAAAACTGTATGCCTTCAAAATGTTTGTAGTATGCTCTGGTTTAGCTTCTTTTCCTTTTTTGAAAAAGGAATTTTCTAAAGCTGTGTTCTTCTGAAAGTGCACCCATTCAGCTTGAAAGGACTACAGCCAACAACCAGTTTTATTATTTGGTCTCTGAATTCCCTTTGAGAAATTAAAAGAAGAAATAATTTTAAAAGTATAGTTGCTGTACCACAGATGAAAAGAAAAGAAACTATTGCTAAGGTTTTGGCAAAGCTTGCTTTCTCCAAACATTCTCCTTCTCAGTTGGCTTGCTTGATTAAATGAAGAACGCTTGGTAACTGCTTTTTTCTTCCCCATTATGTATGTATATCTAGTCATATCCCCATACATACATGGCAGTTTCATGGAGAGAAAAAATTTGTAGGGAAATAACAGAAGGGCAAGATGAAACAGAATCAAGTTGTTGTAACTAGATACACATTACTTTAGCCTTCAGTGTATACAGAAGAAAGCTGGCTGGAACAATGATCCACTGCATTTACTTGTAGGAAACTGCTGTCCTCTGGCATGCTGCAAGCTGAATCACCAAAGATACCTACAGACCCTGCTGGAAAGTCATACACTGGGAGAAGAAACAAAACAAAAAAACCCCAGTTAGTAAGTAGGATAACTATATAATGAAGTACGTCCCAATACTTATACATAGAACTGGAAATTATTTTAAATCAAATACACAAATAAAATAAATAAGCCAACATATGTATGAAATTAATCACATAACTTACTGCTTACCAGGGGAGGAATTTTCAGTTCTGTCAGAATCAAGTCTGAAGTTGAGCAGATTTCATTGCAACTAACACCTCCCCATTTAGTGGGTGTTAAAATTGTGATCATTCTAAAAATAAACTTAATGCTTGTTTAACAAATTTCATCATATTGAACACAGAATAAAAGACAACAAAATATTGTAGAGTGTATTTGTTGTAAAGTAGACCCTGCCACAGAAATTACTACCTTTTACAAGTGGCAGTAGTGAGCCCTAGAGTAACTGCAGGCACACTCCCATCTTTTGGATAACACGTTTATATACTGTGAGATGCCTCTTTGTAATTACAGGTGCACTGGCTTTAAAATACACTTCTGAAGGACCAAGACATAAAAGGCACTTCAAAGCACAATAAATGTTAAGTGGATTGATTCATTCTGTTTGGAAGGACACTAAAAGACCTGGGCATTAACTGAGTGGTAAGATTAGGCTCACTGTCTTATACTGATCCTTTGCACAGAGATGTTTCATCCTTCCAGAGCAGCATGCAAGCCCTTTAAGTACTTTTCATCTAGCCACAAACTAAGTTAAGTGCAAACAGATGAGTGTGCATCCAGGCAGTTTTTATCATGGAAATGTGAATAAATGGAATTCAAGACTGATAAAAACCAAACATGCACCAAGCAAAATCAGTAGTCTGAATCATCTTGGGTCCCTGCCACACTATGTGCAGTGGAGTGGAGTGGCTGCACAAATACCACAGAGAGGTCAGTGGACTGTATTTCAGCTCAAATACACAAGGCAGAGACTGTCTAAGCCCCACAGACTAGAACCTTGAGAAGCCTTCAGCAGTGTGTAAACTGCACACTGGCCAGTTGTTACTATCACCCAGGGTGACTGCTGGCCTCCCAACACCAACCACTCCTCAAAGGTCTGGAAGCTATCTCCTCTTTGTGAAGAGTCAAATCCATCCTGACATGTCCCACCCAAACACTCAGCTCATGCATCTCTGCCAAAGTTCACAAACTGTATGCAATCATACATGGAGTCACCAGCTGTTATTTACCTTTGATACCAGAATGATCTGAAAAGCTTCGATGGAAAATGCCAAGCCCTGCCTGGCCTGCTGATGTGAGAGCTGAGCAGTCAACAGGAGGAACCATATTGCAAGAAACACTGTCTTGTAAGTTCTTCTGAGTGTCAGCATAATGTGGAGGGCAGAAAGTCTGAAGCTGCCCATAAAAACCTAGAATGAGAAGAAGGCTGTCAGTAAAAGACTTATATATAAAGATATATAAAGGATAGTATGTGGAACCATGGCCATGAGAATGATAAAAACCTCAACTGCCCTACCACCAGGCCTTTAGTAATATTAAAGAAATAAAGCTGTATTGATATGATGCTCCCAAAATGTCCTCAAGTTGCTACTAATTTCAAACACAATCTGCTACATGGACATTCTGATTCCACCATGAGCTGTGAGAGACAATTACTGGCTAGAAGCTGAAATTTTTCAGATTTCTACCTGTACGGTGCAATCCTGTGTCTGAACTGGTACTCTCCAGTGTCACACTGTGCCTCTGCCCGAAAAATCTAAGAAAATGCTAAATTCAAAATAAAATAAGATTACCCAAGTAAACGCTGAATAAAAACTAAGGATCTATCACTGATGCCAAAACAGCTGGCTGATAGTCATGCATAGGGACTCTGAGCAAAAATTTTTTATGATGGAAAGAGAGCATAGGAAAGTAACATAACTTTCCTAGATACAAGTTCTTTTCACAATTCAGTGTCGATTACCCATCTTTTAAAACAGTCATAAACAAGAAATAAGCATATGGAGTTCTCTTCCCTTCAGTTATTTAGCACTATTCTAAATGTCTTTGTGTGCATCTGCAGTGCATCAAGCCACAGAGGTCTTAGAAGTGAAGCCCAGCATGACACAGCAAAATCTCCTAACTTAGTGTCTTTATTCACATAGGTTCATGCCTAAGATAATCTACAATACAGCTGAATGTAGGATAATATGAAACCATATCCAATTCAGGCAGTAGATCCTACTTGGGGGTACTCATACTTGAGATACCTGTCAGGGAACTAACTGTACTATCAGTTTGCTGTGTTTTCACATAGCATTGGAAAAACAAAAAAAAAGGCAGCCAGGTTGGCTAATTAAGTTCCAGTAACTGAGCATTTCAGCTGCAATTTTGGATTGTATTAGTTTGTCTCTTATTAAACTGTTTAAAACATGCACAAGTTCACATCAGCTGCGTTTCTTTGAATCAGTACACTACAGCCAAGATTCATGATGTCAAGGTACAGAACAAACAGCTTCTTTTCTGACGTGACAGCATTACTTTCTTAGGAAAGTGAGATATTTTTGAACATGATAAAAGAGCTGTAAGCTATAATAATTGCCTCTAAAAGCAAGAAGTTCTTGTTTTCTATTACATAAAGAGCCTTGTTCTGAGAGATGCTGAACATCTAAAAATCCCTGGTAGACAGCTCAGCTCAAATTCACACATGCAGTTGTGGTCTACATACATTTGTAACAGTGTCCTTATCCTATTGAACTGTTGTGGACAAAGATTTCTTTATAGATACATAAAGAATGACAGACACAATTATAATTTCCATATGGTAGAAAGTTTAGGAAGTTTCTGATGGACATCTTTTTCCTCCTCAGTCATCCCTCTGCCTGTCACAAGAAAGAGAGAATATTTTCTCAAGAAAATCATTATAGTTGCCATTCAGAAGTATATGCTGTGCATGAGTAGGCTTTGCTGCTATGGCGTGTAAAAATTCCAACTGGATTTGGTCTGTCTTTGGTCTGGAATACCTCAAGCTAGTGTTTCTTTGAGGTGTGTTTCTGCATGTCCACTAGGCACATTACACAAACACCAAGTAATCATGTGGTACCATCTGGCTGGAAGAACAAAAGAAAGAGTAAGAGAGAGAGCCAAGTCACATACTGTATTAACAGACTGATTTGCAAATGTGAAAGAACAGAAATGTTTCTGTTTTATTAAAATCTTAGTATTTGTGATTTAAAGATAGGTGTTAATAGTAGACCTGTCTGTATAGAGACATTAATACAGCTAACTCGTATCCGCTAACAGTTTTTTAAAGAAATTACAACTTTTCTTTAAAGGAATTCTTTTCAAATTTTTTTTTTTATTATTTCTTCCACGACTCAGACAGCTCTGGTCATCAGCTAAACTCACAAACACATGTGAGCAGAGTTATGGATACAATTTTAAACAACAGATTTCTAGTGCAAAAATGTTCACAGTATCAGATGCACCCTAAAGCAAGTCAGCTTTGCCCATGCCCAAAGAAGTTTTACCTTACTCTATACTACAAGCACAATAAATTTTCTCACCATGAAGAGGGAACTTTTGCTGCTCTTTCATACCTAGCACGTCTCTTCTGGCTTGTGTCAGAGCAAGCAATACCTTATTCTTGCAGCTGCCTGTGTACTGTAGGTGCCTGTATCTTCAGACATCTCTTCTGAGAGTAGTTTTTCACAGTTGAAAAGAATCACCAGTACAATACAGGTGCTCAGTCAGTTGTTGCAGATTTCCAGCACCCGCACTGTTTTCTGTCTACAAACACATTGGCATACAACAGCATCTAGCTGGGAAGTTGTCATTCCAGTCTCCAGGTCAGGATAGTTTCAGATTTACAGAATCGTAATACAGTAAAAGATACTACAATCTAATGAAAGGAAAAGAAGAGCTTCACTTCTACAGCTCAGTGAGGCATCTAACATCATCACTTCCAAACATTCCATGCAGCAAAGGATATTGTGAATTTCACAAGAGCAAGAAAAGGGAATATTTAGTCAATTATGTAATATTAACTGAGGCAATAGAAAGCCCTCTCTGACACTAATGTGTACCTTGAAATCACTCAGAACATATAATGAAACCTGAATTGTAGACAACGTTCTCCCAAGAAAGACATTTCACAATACAAGTAGCTATTAGATACAAGAAGGCTGTCAGTCTCGGATCTCATGCATGTTTCTCTCTAAAGGATAACAATCTGAGATCACCATGTCCTTTTAAAATGTTCAGTCTTTCAGAAACTGTGTCTTTTTAAAACTTGTTTTTTTCAAAAAGCTTTTGGGCAATGAAACTCTTTCTTCTTTGATAAAGCAAATTTAAACGGAACTGACAAGTTTAAGACTACATACTGAAGCAAATTGTCACCATTGTCTGGTAGCAGATTGAGCAGAAGTGGGTATAGTTACAGCACTTAAAATCTTGAAAAGGCAGGTTATGAACTGCAGGAGATAGAAATTAGCAGAACTTCCCACAGCCACTTCTTGTATACATAATAGCATGGTGTGGAGATGACTCCACGGTGTTTTTCTGCATTGTAATGAACTGACCAAGGAAGACAGCAATCTTTGTGTTGGTACTGAGAAAACACGAACTGTTGAAGCATTTGCTTTTAAGAGAGAGAGTTTAAGTAAGGCTTTAAGGCACTTTAAGGCACACAGGACAATGCTTTCAGTGTAGCATATAGGATGAGACGGCTGTGCTTAAGCTGGAGGGGGTACATTCTGACAGAATACTTTGTACAGTGACAACAGGTTACTTGATCGTTGAAAAAACATTTATTACGCACATTGTGGGTATTGAATTGTGCTGTATTATATCTTTCAATACTTAAAAAATAATTAAAAGTTCAGTCTACATTGTTGTCATACTAGTTTTAAGTGCAAAGATCTTTAGAATGAACTTTGAGTTGTTACCTGTGTGCATATAATTCCTGTCAGCAGTGTCTTTTTTCAACATATGCCTTCCTAAGAGAGTTAGGAAGTAACTCTCTTAGACACAGTAATGCTAACCTGGGACTAAGTATGGCCCCACCTATTTAAGGTCTAACCCCTTGAAAGTCAAACATTTTTTGATCTCAGAAGATAGTATTAAATTGTATCTTAAATTTGGACATGTAATAGGCCTTCAATTAAAATGTGACATTCACTCAGATGAGGGTCTCTACTGAGCTGCCTTCTTGGAAAGAATGATGACTGACATCTTTTGTCCTTTAAATCCTCTTTGGACTGTAGGAGAGGGAGATGGGAACACATTAGAAGTGTTCTGGCCTGCCCTGAAGAGGAGATGCCCAAGGAGATATGAAGGTTTCTACACAAGCCAGCTCAAGTCCTGTGTGGAGCAACAATTAATCCAGGGTGATTTCTGAACCCCTGTGAGACTTTCTTTGGAAAGTCTTCTACTTTGGAGCAACTGGAAGTGCTCCCAGCTTCTAGGTTTCCTAAAATTCCCATGGCCATGGCCTCCATGAGAGGAAGAAGGTGGTAAAGCCATCTGTAGAACTGAAAAAAAATTTTTGTTCCAAGCAGGAAGACAGACCTAAATGTTTTGATGCCTTTCCAGAAGATGAGTTTTTGCCAAATGTTCAGCAAAAAAGGGAATCTGTGGAAACAGAAGGTCTAACCTGATCCCTTCAAGCTTTGCACTAGGAATTTACTGGACCTTTTCTGGCATATTTTTGTGTCATATGACAATGAACTATATATTAAGAAATTTCACCCAGTACTCTGTTAGCCATGCATTATAAGTGAAAATTCTATCAGAGAGTACAGAAAGCCAACAATAACTGCTTACGCCCACTGGGAAATTTCATGTTCTTCTAGTACTGATCAGTGATGTAAAGAATTTGTGGAGAAAACTACCTATCTCAGATCCTGCTTCTCTGTGGCCAGTACAAAGAATGTAACACGATTGGCACTTTTCCTTCTCTCCTTCACATTTATGAACTCTGGGAGATGCCTGTTTCCTCTCTTTGCCTAGAAAGAACAGCTTACATCAGTGGAAGAAAATAAAAGAAGCCTTGTGTAGTGGTTTGATGCTGGCCTAATGCCAGGCACCCACAAGAGCTGCTCGTGCACTGTCCCCTGCTACTGCCAGGCAGCAAAGGGAAAAAAAAGGAAAAACGGGTTCATGAATAAGATAAGGGCTGGGAGAAAACACTTCAAGGGCAAAACAGGCTCAACTTAAGGTTGATAAGTGAAAATTGTTACTAACAGAATCAGAGGAGGATAATGAGAAGTAAAATAAGCCCTGAAAACACCCTTTGCCGCCCAGCCCCTCCCTCCCTCTCACTGACAGTGCAGGGAGACAGAGCATGGTAGTTTTGGTCAGTTTGTCACTGAGTTTTTCTTCCACTGCTCAGGGATAAGACTCCTTCTCCTGTGAGACTGTGGGGCTCCTCCCACGGGAGACAGTTCTCCATGAACTTCCCTGCTGTAGGTCCACTCTTGCGAGCAGCAGCCATACCTCACCTGCAGCAACATGAATTCCCCCCACAGGCACACAGTTCTCCCAGAACTGCTGTGGCGTGGGTCACTCTTTCCACAGGGTGCAGTCCTCCAAGGACAGGCTGCTCCAGCCTGGAAGCAGGGCCCTCTCACTCCATCAACTTTCCCACTGGACCACAGCCTCCTACTGCAGGCATCCACTCATTCTGGCATGGGCACCTCCCCCACAAGCTGTGGGTGAATCTCTGCATCCCCCATGGATCCCCATGACCTGTGGGTGAATCTCTGCATCCCCCATGGATCCCCACAGGCTGTGGGTGGATCCCTGCATCCCCTGAGGATCCCCAAGTGCTGCAGGGGCACAGCTGCTTCACCATGGTCTCACCATGGCCTGCAGAAGAATCTTGGCTCCAGCACCTGGAGCAGCTCCTGCCCTCCTTCTGCACTGACCTTGGTGTCTCCATGTTGTTCCCTCACATGTTCTCACCTTTGTGGACCCCCTGCTACCAAAAAACAGGCTGTGCAAAATCAATACACCTTGCTCTTCCCAGGATGTTTCCTGTGGTATCTACAATGATAATGCTCAGGCAGCCTGACCAATAAGCAGAATCCTAAGATCTTTGAAAGCCCAGTCTGCTATGTACCTTGTGTCTAAAAATATGGCAAACCATGTATTTAAACAGTTGAGAGTAAACACCAATACTGCTGTCAACACAGTCCTGAAATGTCAATGTAATTAGAATTCAGTCTCCATACCAGCTAAGAAAAACAAGCAAACAAAACAACCCATAAGCTGTTGATTTTCTTAGTGGCTACTGACAAAATACAGGCTTGAAGAGAGAGAGAGGTCTTGTAGAAGCTGATTACAAAGCACGAGTGGGAACACAGCTGCAAGACTCTTTGTGCTTACAGAAGAAGAGTTCATGCAGAATCACACACAGAATCCCAGAATCACAGAATCCCAGAATCACTAGCTTGGAAGCAACCTGCAAGATCATCAAGTCCAACCCAGCCATAACACCTCAACTAAACCATGGCACCAAGTGCAACATCCAATCTTTTTTTAAACACATCCAGGGATGGTGACTCCACCACCTCCCCAGGCAGGCCATTCCAGTACTTTATCACTCTTTCTGTGAAAAACTTTTTCCTAATATCCAGCCTCTATTCCCCTTGGCACAGCTTGAGACTGTGTCCTCTTGTTCTGTCAGTGCTCTCTGAAGAAAGAGACCAACCNCTCCCCATCCATCCAACCATTCCAGGTTTCTGTGCAGAGCCCTGCTACCTTCCAACAAATGGACACACACTCCCAGTTTAGTGTCATCTGCAAGTTTACTGATGAAAGACTCAATACCCTCACCCATGTAGTCAGTAAAAGCATTGAACAGCACTGGCCCCAGCACAGACCCCTGAGGGACACCACTGGTGACTGGCTGCCAGCTGGATGCAGCACCATTCACCACCACTCTCTGGGCCCAGCCATGCAGCCAGTTCCTAACCCAGCACAGAGTGCTCCTGTCCAAGCCATGGGCTGCCAGCTTTTCCAGTTCTCCATTTCCCACAGCTGTAAGGGAGAAAAATATTCTACCTCTTGAAAACCTGGTTAACACTTATGTGCTAAATCAGGAGGGTTTAGAAGTGTAACTTCAGAAAATTAAAAGCCATCACAGAATTTTTTGTCATTCTGTTTCAGAGTAGCACTGGAAGTCAATATGAAGAGAAACATGTAACTCCATACAAGGATGGACTTGTTGTTACAAGTAACAACAAACTAAGGTAAGAATTTTAAGGAAGTCTGAAGGCACAGATCTGAAGACTACATCTCAGGGTTTTTCAAGAAAAGTGCCTTAAAATTATCAGTGCCAGTCCCTGAAGCACTTAATTTGAAAATAAACAATAGCAACAAACAACAAACATCAGTGATGAAGAGTCTTCCTTCTTACCCTGAATGTGAAGGGCATCTGGCTGCAAAGAAGGGCTTTCTGCTGGCTGGTATGTCTTCAGAGGCATCCCTGCAAGCTGAGGAAGTTGAGGAGGTTGTGGCGTCTGTCTCTGCACAATAGGATGTTGAATGGACATTCTCTGGGGGCTGATGTGATGAGGAGAAGGAACTGGAGCAAGAAACCTGGAAGTTCAAAAGCACAAAACTTAAAATCCCCAATATGTAAGAGCTAAAGATTGTTTTTACTTTATTTAGATCACTTTAGTTATTTGCATGGATAAAGATTTCCACAATAACTGTGTGCAGCCCAAACAGAGATTACATATTTTTAAGTGGTGACATGTCATTAGACTTGACATTTGGGAAATTAGCAGGCTGAACTGCCCCTTATCATGGAAAACTACTGTTAACCCACTCCTTCTGTGCTTGTGTCTAAGTCATAATTTGAGGAGACATCTCCAGGGGCACCTGGTTTTGGAAGCACTGCCAGCTGTTTATTGTAAGGCTTTGTATCTACTTTATTTATCAATTAATAGCTGCTCTTCCTCACTGACAGAGAGATCAGTTCAGGAGGTGCTAGATATTATGTTCAGGCCCAGGTTTCAGGCTCTAGAAATCTTCATATGTTTCAAAGAGCTATTTGAAAATAAACAATCTGATGTCAATATAATGCAGGGAAGGGCAAGTGTTAAATTGCTTTCCAGAATCTGACCACATCAAAATGTTGATCTGGACTCAAACTGTAAACTTACACGCCTGGCAGAGGAGCGAATGCTTGAGAGCAAATCTGGTGGTGCAGCTGCCGCAGAGGTTCATCACCTCAGCAGTATGTTTTACACAGCTTTGTCACTCCAGTACTACAAGGACACATACTACTTTTGAAGATTTTACACAAGAGTTTTAGGGAATTTAAATTTTTACTGATTTTTTTCTGCATTTCCTTAAAACTGCATACCTCAAAATATACTACAAATAGGTCATGCAATCATTTTTGCAGACAGAAAGCTAGGATTTTAAGAGCTTCTGTCTGTGCCCCAAACCACCCAATTGACTGATGGGATCTGGCTAGCTCAGGAGTGGCTCTGGGCCACTTTTTCATCAATGAGAGGAGAGCTGGAAACACTCCCAAGCACCAAAAAAGAACCATGATATTGCTGCAAGAGGGTGAGTGGAAAGTGATGTGGTAATCCTGTTGCAGATCAGCCTGTCTCTCCACCACTAAACATAAGCTGCAAGTCTGCTGAGGAGGAATATCCTTCTCTGTGTGCTCAGTGGCTGCTGCTAGGAGGGATCAGTGCCTGCAGTTAACACAGTCTGCTGCTGTTCTACAGTATGGAACTGGTCCCTGCTGTCCTGAGACTGGACCTCAACATACTAGATGAACTTTTTTTTTTTTTTTAACCTAATAAAAAAGCATGTTTTTCCTAAGAAGTGTAAGGAAGTTTTTATCACACCCTGAATACAACAGAAGATGCAACTCTAGTAGCAGCTCTACAGAACACCTCTGGGCAGAGTCATCATACGGGTTATAACTATTTAAATCCAAGTCACTTGAGATCTTTTATGCTGCAGCTAAGAACCTGTATCTGCCATATGTTACCTCTGTGATTTTGACTTCATTTGAAAGGTATTTATTACATTTCTGGTGAACCATAATGTACATTTGGAGTGTAACAAGTATGAACTTTGCATGATGTAGTGCCCATTCAGTTTTGTTTTTTTTTCCCCAGCACATTTTTAAGCATATTAGGTAGGGTTTGAATGGTGCTGATGTGATATTAACTTCATAAACTGGTATTACTTCAGAAATGCTATATGCATGGAGGAAATAAAGATATTACTACTGAACCATTGAGTCTTTAATGTATCAAATACTTAATGGTTCCAGATAACTGATGCAGAGTAGACTGAAAGGCATACCAGGGAGGAGGAGCACAAAGCATGTACATATTTCTCAGTAATACTAGAGAACCATTTTTTTAGAAAGATAAATCAGTAGTTATATTGTGATAAACATATCAGAGGTTTTTAAAAAGTGCTATAACAACCTGGTTATATGTCTCCTGAGTAATAACTTGAGTTAGTTTTTTGTATAGGAGTTACAGAGAAAGAATTTTATCTCCTGCCAGAGACTGAGAGCTAAGCACAGTCTTTAAATACTATCATTGTTTTTAAAATCATGGGATATAATCCTTGGTGTTTCCAGGATTAATTTGTGAAAATTCATTTCTGAAAAATTATTTTCACCAGGAGCCATTAACAGGAAAATTTATTTTCAAAACTCAAAGTGGAAAGCAGAGTTTTACAGATTTACTTTTGATTTAACATCCAAAAAACCTTCTCCCAATAACAATGCATTATATTTTACAGACAGACAGGACTCCTTTTTAGTAGACATAAGTGGTCTTTATAATTATTTATAAATCAACCTGGCTTACCCATATCCACCACTATAGTTATCTATTTCTCTTTCCTTCTGCTTAACAAAAGAGAAGCTTGTACTTGTCGCAGTCCAGATTTGCCTCTGAACAAATCTCATTATATTCCTGGGAGAACTGCTAATTAATTTAGTTCCTGAAACACTCAGGACCAGCTTGTAACCACCTGGAAACTGCAATCAAGGGCTATAGTCCAGCCCAGGTGTCAACTTAATCAGGAACCAGCCAGATCTGCAGAAAGTTGCCCTTTCCTATGCCTGATAGGGATAAAATCTGAGCAGGAATATTTCTGGAGCCATTAAGAAAATTTTTCTTTTCCAGTTTTAGCTGTGAAAAGGTGTCTTGCTGGAGAATGACTAGATTTGGTAGTAAGCAAGATGGATGACAAAGTTCCCAAAGCTTACCTCTTTTGATGAGATTAGTTAAAGTGCCACCTACAAAGGGGGTTTGTTAATGACCAGGACTGGTCATGACCTCATGAAAAAAGAGATTTTACTCTAGCATTTGTTTACGGGATCTGGCCCAGCCAACAGTTACTACAACTACAGGTACAACCTAAAAAATATGTGGAAAAAGAAGGGAGGAGGAAATCTAAGAGTCATAATATACAGTACAAATTGTGTATTTATACAGTACTTTCATTTAGTTTATTTTATCATGGTTGACCACCTACAAATAAATCCTTGGTGCAGTGGAGAAACAACCTCTTATGTCTCTGAAGCAAGAATACATATAAGATGTTTCTCCACCTAGAAACCCAAGTGCTTTGCAACTCCTCAATTTATTTCACTGCAACCAATTTAAAATATATTGAAAGAAAGGAAACTTACTTCACCTGCATGTAAGGGATATTTTACATAATTTACCTACCATTAATCCATGCAACACTGGCACAAAAATATGGCAACTAACATTAAATATGTGAGACAGGAACTACGTAGCTATGTTTGATATAGTTCTGTCTTCATTCTTATTTTGTTTCTTTCAACTTTGCACTGTAAATTAAAGCATATATCACCATTCAGAAAAATGTTTATGAAGTGGAAATTGAACATTAAAGCTGAAAACCTTGGTCTTTTTTTTTTTTTTTTCTTCAGAGGCCATAGCTTTCTTTGAACAACTTATAAGCAGAATTCATTTGGTTGCTGCTCTGTTAATTGGCTGAGTCCTTTTTAGTGGACTTCAGCAGTTTGGGAACATATCCAGACGTTATGCAGTTCTCACAGTAAGGTGATCAGACTTTGGTCTCACTGAGCTGAAGGTTTGGCTGGACAGAAGACTAACTACAAAGCTCCCTGAAACAGGTGGCTGTCTCCAACAGTGTCCTGTACAGTGCTTTCTGACAATGTTAAATGAAGAACAATCTATCATAATTCCTTCTTTAATGCCTTTTTATTTCTAGGAAAATGCAAAAAAATCTGGGATGATGTCTCCATCCTCTGCTCTATCATTTTTCTGTGAACTCACATTTTGGGTGGCTCCACACTTCATGCTGTGTCTAAGGGTCTCTAGAAATCCTCAGTCCACTGTCACTGAAGGAAACATTCTGTTGTAACACAGCATTTTGAAACCCAGCACACTGCCCTATAAGTTATTTTGGCTACTTATCAGTGACAATCAAATAAACAAGCTTTAAAAATATATTTAAGGAAAGCACACCTTTTGCCAAGAACAAAATTGAAAAAATAAGATGTTTTCCCCAAAGTTATGAGTATATTCATTTGACCAAAATAACAGAAGTCTAACTTTTTACCTACCCATGAGCATGTTTCTCTCCAGTGATTTCTCTGCTACAAGTTTTGTGTTTTTGTTTTTGCTTTGTTTTGTTCTTTTAAGGAATGCAATCTTCTTGTATAACAGAAATATTTTGGGAAAGAAAACCAAAATCTAGCTGAAAGAAGGCATGGCAGGAAGAAAGAACAACCCCTCTGACCAGTACCTCATCTTCTCTTTGGTGAGAAGATGAAAGGAGAATTTAAGTGGAATTTAAAGTGGAGTTTCAGGAAGGAAGCTGTGAGCAGGCACCTCGATATACAGACTCCTGGAGGCAGACTATGCAACTTTTTATAAAATCTCTCAGTATTTTCTGTGCCTATATTGTATCAGAGAACTAAGTTTCTTGCAAATGGGGAGGGAAAAAATGCCTTTGGGAAAAAAAAAAAAAAAGAAGTGTGAAAAGAATTCCAAACTTTGTTAGGTGTGCTCTGAAAAGAGGTTGTAGCCAGGTGGGATTCAGTCTCTACTCCCAAATAATAAGCAACAGGACAAGAAGGAAACATCCTCAGGTTGTGTCAGAGAAGGTTTAGATTGAATAACAGGACAAATTTCTTCACAGAAAGGGTGGGCATGCATTGGACCAGGCTACCCAGGGAATGAGGGAATGGTGGAGTCACCAACACCAAAGGTATTTAAAAGACGTGGATATGTGGCACTTGGGTACATGGTTTAGTGGTGGCCTCAGCAGTGGACTGATGGTCTTAAGGTCTTTTCCAGCCTAAATTATTCTGGGATCCTGTGACTCTATAGCTCAGGTTCAAGGTTAGCCTTGCTGACACCTCTGACTCAAGCATTTGTCATTTATATGAGTCATTTGCCCACTAAAAAGAAAATGTGATTAACAGGCAATCCTCTGAAGTGTCCCACTTCTTTCTAACTGGAAAGAAGTAAATGTACTTATTTCAAAACCACACTGTTAACTGAAAACCCTCTTCGAGGCAGCCGTTTGTATGCTACATACAAAGGGCTTTGTAATGTGACTGTTGGGAGTCTTGGCTTCTCGAGTAGAACTACACAGAGGCTTTTGCTTCTGGAAGTCTAGCTTGGAGCTACTTACTATTTTACAGTGAAATCATAAAGGGAATATAACCACACACTCAAATAAGCAAAAAGAATCACTGTTGAAGAACTTACTATAGCATAATGGTACTGTTAAACTGAATACTTGGGCCCTAAATTCTTGTCAGCTTTACACAGTCTCTAGAAATTCCTGTTAAGCTGGGATGCATCATGCTTTAGGGACATACTACTAGCTCTGAGTCACAGGCAGATAAAAAAATCACCTGGAACATCAAGTCCATGAAAAATTTTGTTCTTGTCTCACACTGATTAACAGGCTAGCTCTTGCTCACATGCAAGATCTATATTTAGATAATTCATAAAGAAAGAATTAAAAAATACTAATTTCAAACTATTTGCACCATCAGTTTTGGGGCACTGAGCCACATATATTAACTATGCCATATAAACCCATACTTTTTGATCTGAGTTTTAATTAGATTGTCTTTCAACTTATTTGTATGCTCAGGACTTCTTGTATTATGGAAGTGAGTGAAGAGAAAGTGCAGTAGATATTCCCTGTTATAGATATGCTTTTAGGTACACATTTGGTACCTTCATTGAATAGCTGCAGTACTTCACATTTGTGGGGCACTCAAAGTTAGAATCAAACAGCTGGGACAGAAAAAATGTAAAGCGGCACTTTTATTATTTATGTTCTCTCCTTTGATAAATGAAGTGTTTTTTTAGATTCAGACTCTCTAACTGCCTTGCACTGTGTCTTCAGAGTTTAGCACACATAAAGAATGCAATGTAAGATGCGTTCTATGTTTGGCTCAGTTTCTTCCATGAATAAGGCTTAATCAACTCCACACTTTCCCTCACACCACCTAGAAGAGAAAGACTCAAAGGAAACCTTCCCATTATTTCTCTATCCCATGGTATCTGGTAATGTAGAGAAAGTGCTTATTTCCTTCTGCTTCTGTCTCTCGAAAACCTGAGTCTGCTGTCCAAAAAGTGGCACAGGCTTGGCCCCCAGCATCATCAAACAGCCAGGTCAGTTTGGATCAGCTTCAGGCTAACAAATACAGCCTTCTGCTGGAGCAAGTGCTGGTCAGCCTGTCCTAGCTCTGAAATGGCCCTGGGCATGTACAGTATGTCAGGAACCACACACCACAGAACCACAGAATAGTTTGGGTTGGAAGGGACCTTCAAAGGTCACCTAGTCCAACCCTTACTAGCATGCAGGGCAACAAATCCTCAGCTGGCATCCCTAAATTCTGCAGTTCTCTCAACAATGAGGCTGAAATAAACAGGATGATTCACACCTTTCAAAGACCCTACCTCTGCCACTTTCTCTACTGAAGGTTTGTTCACATTTTCACTGTTCTAATCACACCCATGAAGTGAGTTGACAGCCTATTTGCAAGGCCCCTAGGTGAATGTGCTGTGGTAGATTCAAGATGCAGATTCTGCCTTCCTTTAAGCATTTCCCTTAACTTTTACCCTTTGTATTGTAATCAAACCAAGACTGCTGTGACACTTTTTCCTTTCCTGAATTTAAATTGCCATTTGTCACACTATCTAAACGAAGACACTGGAACTTTTTTTTAATCCCAAGCAGCTCCACATATGGGAATTAGCACTTCAAGCCTTTATAGAGAGTGTGTATACACTTCAAACATGAAAAAGGAGTATACAATGTTAACTTTTTATTATTCCATAGAGTACTCTTTTATCTTGACATCTGAAATGCATTCAATGAATTGAATTAAGGAAGTCTCACTCTAGGCACCTCTGCTATGGTTTTACAGCAGAAAAACCTCAGAAGTGGACTAATAAGATCACTGTTTTTTATAATGACATTTATTAATGTATCCCTGCCTGTCACCCCAGGCTCTGGCAATCGTTGGGTATGGATGTTAGACAGGCCATGCACTGAAGAGAGAACTTTTCTGGGAGAGAAAAGCCTCTCTGTCAGGCAAGAGAGCATGGACAGTCCCAGAGGGTGTGCACAGAGGGCCAGAGCCAGCACAAGGGTAAAAGACCAGGATCATGGGGACAGGAGTGGGCAGGACGGAATGAGCTCCAGTGAGGCAGTAAGCTCCATCTCAGACTGATGTACAAAAAGCTCAACAACTTCCAGTGGCTCCAGAACTGGCAGCATTCACATGTGAAGTGTGAAATAAAAATGTACTTTCACCTGTTTTTAATTTCCCAAGACATCATTGTTCATCTGCCTTCTTGATACAAGGCAAGTGAATATTGCTTTCATCCAAAGAAATTATGCTCATTTACCAGTAATTGAAATCTAGTGAATGTTGTTTTCAGGTTTATAATTGGGGATTTTGTACTTTTCCAAATTACTGTCATATCTGTCACTCAAGGAAATTAAATACTTTGAAATACATTAGTGAAATACAGCAATTTATCACTTAGAGCACTGAAAAAGAAATTTAGAAAATAATGTTTAAGTATCCATAAGCAGATGGTAAGAATTTAGTATTTTGTGTGATGATGCTATCTTCCTGACTTTTCCACTAAAAACCATTTACTTAGGCCTCTTCAGACTTGTGATTTGGTAGACTTTTGGTTCTATGAACTATAGATTTCCACATCTGTAGTACCATACACTACCTAAATAATTGGAAAGATTGCTGAAAATAATTTAGGGAATGTCCAGTGATGAAAATCAAAACACATCCAAGCAATTAGTTTTTATGTCACTGAAATATCTAAAATCATAGAATTTACAATACCTAACCAGGATATAATAAAGCATACATAACTGCCATAAAATAAAACTTGAGTATAAATCAAACTCTAAAACTAGTGAAATAAAAATTTGCTCATTATCTATTGTTCTTCATAAAATGGCAATTAAAAAAAAAAGGCAAGATCTTCCTTCAGAAATACTTAGCATTCGGAGAATATTGACAGAATATGACTTTTCTCCCACAAGTAGACAGAAACATGAATCTCAGAGCCTGCCTTCTGTAAGATTTGGCTGTGGTCATCTGAATTTCAGTGCCCCAGCTGGTATCACTTTCTTTATTTGGGCCCTTCGTTGGGATCAAGAAAGGATTGGAGGAAGTCTCTGAAATGGAGATGGATAGAACGTCTTCCTCCCAGGCTGGAATAATACTGTCCATTACACCTCTCCTTCTCCTGATAAACCTCTACCCAGAGCAGTTGTTAGGCCAGGGCTGCCACCAGTGCCTTTCTGTACACCAACAACTGTATTTTCCCCCATCCTGGTGGCTCTGAAGACAGTCCAGCCTCAGGCCCAAGCTGGGAAACACAGGGTCTTACCTCTCTGAGTCTGCAGCAGTGAGAAGAGGTATCTGGGGAGGATGCAGAGGACTGCCCTGTATGTTATGTCCTGGGGAAGAGTGGCTGCTGGGGTGGGACAAGGACACTGCCCCAGCTGCTCTTCCACTTTGATTTATCTGTGAGCTGGGGATCACAGCTGCTGAAAGTAAAAGAGAGAAACAATGCTCATCAGGCAGAAAGGAACCACTGATAACTGACCAAACAACAATTTCAATAAATGATGAAACACCAACACACAACCCCTCGTGTCAACCTGTAGTGCCAACTCTTAGCAAGTAAGAAAAATAAGGGCTTTCTGAAGTATTGTTTTCCATACAAAGGGAAGAAGAAAACTCACATGAAAATGAGTATTCTTTCCTGCTTCCAAATTACATTTTAATAAAAACAGCCATGAATGATCACAGCCATGCTCATTGTCTTGGAATTTTCTGTCTGAATAAGGCTGCAAATCTTCTATATTTTTCTATTGTAGAAGAGGTGTCAAATACTTCCTAAGATATGTATTTTTAGAAATAATGAACAGAAAGAACAGTTTCAAAAAATGTGAAATGCTTTCTACATTTTCCCCTCAACTGTAAAACTCACAAATTTCTTGAAGAGCAATATTGTTATCATTGGCTCAGATTCCTCAGTAATGCATACAAAAATTTTAAACCATCTTTAACAGCTTAATAATATTTCTATGAGTTTTCTCTTGTATTCTTCCAATAAGGAAAGTTTCCTGCCTGTTTCCTTCCTGACTAAACAAAAAGCAATACAGGACTTTGTTTGAATGTCCTAATTAGTTGATCCCAAATCCTGTAACCTTATTTTCTTGTAACCCTTTTTTTTAAAAAAAAAGTTTAAATCAGATAAATTTAAAACCTTGTATCTCTGAAAATCCAGTTACCCAAATATTTCTACTGACATCTGTGTCACGTGGCTTACGCTGATGTTGACTGGCAGACAAATAGATGCTCTTAAATAGTTTATGAACCCAGAGAATGAATTAGATAGTCTGTATAAAAGATAAAAATTACCTCTCCTGTTTGTCTGTTGTATCTTCCAGTCTCTTTTATAAAAAAAACATTGTTCAGGTCTAGCTTATAGAGTAAAATCTACCTGTAAAATTTACATTGTGCTAGTGAAAATGTTGGAGCTAATGATTTGAGTTTCTTGATAAAATCCTAGAGTTTAAACCAGTTCCCCAGGGGGCACTGTCACCAGTAAAACATCTTTCTAGGCTGAAATACATACATGAATGCTGCAATCCTAGCAGAAGAAAGACTGTATTAGAGTTAGCCTCACCACAGATCAGTCTTCAAGAAAGTTATTTCACAGGTCACCATTTTCTCATTCACAGGTGTGAATTTTGCTACAGAAGATCAAAAAGGTGAAAATTCACCTCGTCTCCCAACTCCTGACCCTGTTTTTGGATGGACTCTATTAATCCTTACAAAGCCCACCTTTGTGACACACTGGATATTCACCAAGCTAAGACAGAGTTAAGAAAAGGCTCATGAGTCTAATTTTGCTGTAACCTCATTAACGAGCAGTCCTGGACATCTTTCAGCTGGTGGAAATGACACACAGTGCAAGATGACAGACAGGAAACCACTTTGTGAATAAAAACATTCAGTGCAGATGCTGTAGAGCTAATGTAAAACATTTGGGGAAGTCGACACTGGTGGTCACAGCTGGAGGAGTGGAGGCTGACCTTGGTGCCAGGCTCTGCTCTTTGCTCATTTGTGTGTGGACCAGAGCCTCCTAATCTAAACCCAAGTAATGGCAGACATCTGACAGTAGAAGACATCCCAAACCTTAAAGAGGAACAGAGGAGGCAGATCCCACAGGAAGATGAGACTACTTAAGACAGCAGAGTAATTCACAAAGAAAGGGCTGAGGACATTTTCTTACAAACACAGGGGAATTTTTTTCCACTTTGCTCATGCACCCCAGAAGTTACTTTTTCCATGTCTGTCTCTCAGGGTAACATCAAGACAAGTGTAGAAGGAAAAAAAAAAAGGAATGAACTTTTGAAATTCTTATTTTGTCTTACATGCAGCACAGAAGAAAATACTGAAAAACAGCCAAGCACATATTCTGACAGCAAAAGCAGACAGAATATTTAACAAATCTGGACACTGTAAAGGAAAGCTCTGATTGTCTAAATAAAAAGAGACCACTTAAATTATTCCTTGGCAAAATAGCGTAACTTGCATTTAACAAAAACTAACAGAACTGTCTAAAAATATACAGTGACTTAGTTTACCAGTACTGTGATCTTTGCATTTTAAATTAACCTCTTCAGGATCAGGAGTAAAAAGGCTGGGTTGTGACCAGGTCTTCAGCACAAAGTAGCAAGAGCTTTAAAGAACGTAGCTGTTCTCTACCACAGCCATTATTGCCATTCCATGCAAGTATTTTATAAGCCATGCTTGCACATTTTCTAGCTGGTTCAGACTGTGGTAGCACAGGCTCCCACAGCACTGCCCCAGACATGGTGGTTCTGTCTCTGGGAAAAGGTTATTTGTAGCCAAGCACAGGCAGCCACTGCTGACTTTCTGGCAAGGTTTCCCCAGCAGTACTTTATTTTTGTGCTTCTGATGAAGAGGGAGTACACAGTGTAAAGCAAGAGCTAATAATGACAGGAACTAGAGGACCAGGTAAGATATTTAAGGATAAAAAAAACATATGAATTAGTTGCAAAAATGTATTTCTTTACATTTAACATACAGCGTATGTAAAATGCTCACAGCATGCCAGAAGAGTGTATATGGGCTCCCACTATGCTCTGTAATACAGCAGTGTGGGAGACCAGAGAACACCTACTGGCAATGCAACACAACGTTTGTCAGTGCAACTTCCTTCAAGATACGGTGTTAATAAAACCACCTCCAAGAGCACCCAGTGAAATCACAATACCAGCAGCTTCTGCCTGGCAAAAATACAGCTATTAAAACTTCCCAGTAAATGTGGCACTGGTCCAAGCTACTACCTGAATCTTGTAATTACCACTGAAGGGAAATATTATCAGACATTAGCAGTGCAGAGATATATGGCAGACTGTCAGGGACTTTAATAGTGAAGACTGATAGAAAACTCCGGATACTATTTTAGAAACTGCTAGAAAACTTGACTACATTTTCTTGGGAGCTCTGTCTTTGGTAAGTTTTCCTAAAGGGTTGTCTGTTACATGTGAGTTACTTATTCAAAGTGTTACCAGTAAATACCTTCCCAAAGTCATTTGTATTTAATGGATCCCATTAAATACCTGATTCAAATGGTATTAAACTGAACAAAGCATGGGTGTAGGAGGGGTAGGTCATGTTTAACCAACCTGGTCTCCCTTTATGACCAGCTGACCTGCCTGGTGGATGCAGGAAAGGCTCTGGATGTTGTCTATTTGGACTTCAGCAAGGTCTTTGACTGTGTCCCACAACACACTCCTGGAAAAGCTGGCAGCCCATGGCTTGGACAGGAGCACTCTGTGCTGGGTTAAGAACTGGCTGCATGGCTGGGCCCAGAGAGAGGTGGTGAATGGTGCTGCATCCAGCTGGCAGCCAGTCACCAGTGGTGTCCCTCAGGGGTCTGTGCTGGGGCCACTTCTGTTCAATACTTTTACTGATGACATGGATGAGGGTATTGAGTCTTTCATTAGTAAATTTGCAGACGACACTGAACTGGGAGCATGTGTTGATCTGTTGGAAGGTAGGAGGGCTCTGCAGAGGGACCTGGAATGGTTGGATGGATGGGCAGAGTCCAATAGGAAGAATTTAGTAAGTCCAATTGCCGAGTCCTGCGTTTTGGCCACNAGCAACTGACAGAACAAGACGACAGTCTCAAGCTGTGCTAAGGGGAATAGAGGCTGAATATTAGGAAAATGTGTTTTTACAGAAAGAGTGATGAAGTACTGGAATGGCCTGCCTGGGGAGGTGGTGGAGTCACCATCCCTGGATGTGTTTAAAAAAAGATTGGATGTTGCACTTGGTGCCATGATGTAGTTGAGGTGTTGGGGCTGGGTTGGACTTGATGATCTTGAAGGTCTCTTCAAGCTGATGATTCTGTGATTCTGTAAAATGTTTGTGACAACCAGCATGTTCACTGACTCCAGTACAGCACCACCATATAGGTCCACACACAAAGATGTAGAATTGTTAGTTTTCAGTGGGTCTTAAACAAGTAGGAAAGAGGTTTAGATTAGATGTTAGGAAGAAATTCTTTACTGTTAGGGAGGTGAGACACTCAAAAATGTTGCCCAGAGAAGCTGTGGATGCCCCCTCCCTGCAAGTATTCAAGGCCAGGCTGGATGAGTCTTTGAGAAAACTGATCTAGTAGAAGGTGGCCCGGCCCATGGCAGAGGAGTTAGAACCAGATGATCTTTAAGAATTCTTCCAATACAAACCATTCTATGATTCTATCATTCTGTGATTACTTAACAAAAAGGGTTGCTACAAGAAGACTTTTTATCACAATAAACGAATACCTTTAAAGCAGTTTTAAACATATTCAGATAACGAAAAAAAACCCCAAAAACCTGAAACTAATAAAATCCAAATAATTGTGAATACTGTTCCCCTGTATTCCTTAAAAAGTCCAAGCTACAACATTATTTACAAGATGAATATAGCTTAGTCCCAACTTAGTCCCAACTGTAAACCTCAGATTGGGTGACAGGTACAAAGTTTCAGCCAAAGACAGGAAGGAGTCATGTTTTCTTTTCTGGAGTCTCCTCACGTATCTGTTTATTAGTACATAAGCATTTTCCTTGAGAATATTTCTCATGGAACAAACAATTCTCTATGAGAAGCTAAATTCACATGTATCCTCACAATGCCTAGGAACAAGTTAGGCAGTTGCAAGAGAAAAAGATGATTCTGAATAAGGTTTCTTTAAGAAAAAGGAGGCCAAAAAGTAGCATTTAAAGTGTCACAGAATCTAAGGCCAAAGAAAAGGTATTTTTCAATGGAGTCAGAAACCATGAAACATATTCAAATGCAGAAACTGTCAAATTACCAAAAATGCTCTAATTGAAGGGCATCTTGGACTTACTACCATCAAGTCAGCACTCTTAAAAGCAATTTCTGTCACTGAAATATCTCTAGTCTAATTATTGACACTATGAATTTGGAGTAGGGCTTAGAGTTCTTACCATGTAGAGTAAGATAGTCTGAAGGTCTAATTTTGTAGCTCAGTTAGTTACATACATACATTCACAGGGTTGCTTTTTTTTAATTACTAAATATAGCCTCCTATTTCTGTGAGGAGTATTTATGAGGTCCATGATAACAGCTGATTTACTACTGCACAGGAGGAAAAATATGAAATATTTTTTGCACTTGGAAGCATCACTTGCATTTATTCCCCTTTCACTTCCTCTACAAAGTCCACACTTCCCTACAGGATTTCATAGGAATATGTGGATACATGCTGTATTGAGTTGCAAGTGGTAAGTCCAGCAAATGAAAAACCTGTTGTCTCTTTCACCTTTATCCTCAGCTCATCTGTAAACCTGAAGTCTCCAGAGAACATGAAACTCAAGAAGCCATCATATATTAAGAAGTACAGTAGAAGTAAAAATTGCATTTTCAAGATAATAAGCCTGTCTCCAAAGTTGTTTTTTCCCATGAACCATCTGCACTGATGGCCCTTCTACCTCTTTTCAGGTGTTTTGCAAGGCAGACCAGAGATACTGGAAAACATTAAAGTACTGAAGCAGTAAAGCAGGTCTGGACTAGTATTTCAACCCATTCCTGAAATGGCATCTCTAGATCACACCCCTGCCTTTCACTTTCTTCTCTTTCAGTGGATTGCAGTTTCTAAACTTCAGTCTCACCAGAATGAACAGAACAATAAATGGTGCAAAAGTGACCGTGTTGCCAACACTGTTTGTAGCAGTCCACTGGTAAATGTTCCTAAAAATGGGAACCCAAACATTACATCAGTTTTTGGAGAACCAGTAACTTGTCTCAAAATGGAAATTATAAACTCACAAATAAGACTGGTAAATAAAAGGCAGTTCTGAGGGGAAGCAAATTATCCTCCCTAAACTAAGATAATATTAACACTTTTTTGTCCCCTGAAATGTGTGTATGCTCCTACCTGGGAACAGATCACATTAAGCAGGAGTTCTAGATATGTACATCTAGATATGTAAAGCAAGCACATGTAGATATGCTTGCTTTAGACCCATAAATGTAATTTTGTGTTAGTTTTAAGCAAAGAATCTGTCATGATACCTCAATGTATTAGTAAGATTACTAATCAGTTGGATTGTCAGTTATTGTCAGTTTGGATTTCTTCTGTGAAGTCATAAAGGCTACAAGATAAGAAAGAACACTTTTGGAGACTTAACTCCAAGTAATAGATGTTTAATCAAAAAAAATTATTGTTATATTTCATTTAATTGTGTCTGTGTTTATAGATACTGTATTTTAACAGTACTGAGAAACTATACAGTGGTCACTACAAGGGTTCTACTGTGTTAGTGAAAATGGACTTGCATCTAAACATATGCTTTTGACTTTTCTTACCTATTTCTAATAGTTTGCTTTCAAACATCTTTTCTGTAGACTTCTTCCACAATAAAAAAAACCCCTACCTTTGCTTTAAATGGGCATCAATAATAAGTGAAGTCACCTTCAAGCAAGAAAAGTTTGATCTGACTCCACTGGAAGAATGAATATCTAGTCCCCCTTCTACTTTAAAAGTAGCACAGAGACATTTCAATTAATATGCTGCCTTAAACAGTATGCAGTAAAAATAATGCATTTAATTTTTCAGAGGTCCCAAAGCTCTTACTTATATTTAAAAAAAAATGTTTTCTGTGAATTTTGAAGGGTAGCTTCTCTGAGGCAAGACACTCACGTTTTTGGGTATTTTACTTTACTCTCTATGGGACATGAATAATTTTCATGTTGCCATTCCAAGAAAATAATTCCCTGCCTGTTGGAGTTATCTCATTTGCTCACACAGTATATTATCCTGCAGCAGTGCTGATGAGTAGTTAAAGAAACAATTTATTTCAAATGGATCAGGTGGCTGTCAAAATGAGTGACATGGATTGATCCCTACCTGACACAGAACCCTCAGTTAACTGATGTGAAACAACTCAACTGAATAGAAGTACAAGAAATTTGCCAGGTTATAGATAGCTGGGAACACAGGTAAGAGAAAGCAGATAATTACTGACACAGAAATTAATGCTGATAAGAGCACATTGAATAATGACCATAAAAGTTAACTTACCATAAAAAAGGCCATACAATAGGAAGCAGTGCCAGGAAAGAAACTATCAAAATAAATTATTATATCAAAGAAGGTTCATAGTTAGTAGTGCTGCAAACATCAAGTACTGAAAGACAATGCATGAATGAGACTACAAGAAGTAATGTTTCAGTCTCAGAAGCTCTCTATGAGACATCATGACAGCAGACAACTGCCAGCTGAGGGCTGGCTGGAGGCAACAGTTTTACCCAGCTTGTTCAAGCCACTGTCAGCCTGTGTTTGGGCTGACACTGCAGACAGAGCTGGACATTTAACCATAGTCTGGAAGCTAGGAAGGAGTAGTCAACAGATTGCTGTGGCAATCTCTTGTGAGAATATCCTCAGTTTCTGAAATCTGACACACTGTCCCATCCCAGCTTCCATTCTGTCCAGGAACTTGAAAAGAAAAGGCAAAGCTAAGTCTTCATTATCTCTGAGTTTTGCATATTACACTTGGTGAAACCATTAAATAATTTTTTTTTTTAACTCAACATTCCTCACTATCCAACACCCTCTCTATGTACAACATAAAATAAACAACTTTAACCAACTACATATTCCCAGAGTTTCCCTGGCCAAAATCTGAATTTTCCCTTTTCTTTCACATAGCAAATGTCACATTCAGTCTGTTCTCAGACTAAGTAATTTAAAAGGTAACAGCACACAAGTAATACCAACTACTTAATAAACTAGAATACAATCAATCACAGCTTTAAATGTCTTGATTCTTGTCATATAAACCTACATCATTACCTACTATTGTGTGACTCACAGCAGCCTTGACAAAAACATGAAATAGAATTGATAGATTTACAAGCCTCTCAGTAAAATAAAACCACTTATTGAAGTAACCACTTCATGTAACGTAATTTTCATCACTGCAGATAACATCAATTAAGCCAATTCTATCACTTTTTACATCTGGTTCTCACTTAAAAGCTGAAGTGATATAAGACGGAATGTGCTGGAAATTCTGCTGGAAAGTTAAAAACATATGCCCTCACAACTACTAAAATACTGCATTAAAAATGTTAACATCCTGTCCATTGCCCTCTTGAGCTACAGGGTTAATTATCACTCATAGCTTAACCAATTGTTTCAAATTTATTTGAAATGTTAACAAAAATTGTGCATGTAGGCAGGTATGACAAAGGTATTTTACTAGGAAGATCTCAGATATTTAACTGAAACAATACAATAGGATTACTACATCCATAGTGTAAATGTGTTTATTGTATATTTATGGTCAAAATACGTGAACTCATAATGCAGCATTTCAGTTCCTTAATGCAGATCAGTTGAAAAACTGATATCTGGTCCATGAACAAGGCAGAAGAAAAATACTGCGATTTTAAATGAAGCTTAATGTATTCAAGATGTCTACAAGGAATGGTAGAAGTAAATTAGCAGCAGAATCAAATGCCTATAGAGCAAAAATATCCATCTATGTTGCATTAGATCTTTTCATGGATATATTATGATTTGTTCTGCTTCCCTCCAAAAAACATAAAAACATATCCAAAACCTTTTTTAATATTACTTTTCATATTCTATCCTTCTAATGAGATAGATATGGATTTCAGAGTGCATTCTCCTCTACAAAATGACCCCTAATATTAAGTGAGGAATTATACAGCAGCTTTTTATCTGTCTTATTCTATACCTGGGTAAATATCACAAGCAGGCCCTGGGGAGTGTCCCATGGTATTATCTACAGCATCATGTGGTGACAGGGCTGGCTGGAGGGACTGGATTGCAAGGCAGTCACTCAGGATGTCCTGGCCAATCTCTGAGCTTGACCGCAACTGAAAAACAAGAGATAAAAAGGAGAACATGTAACAAAATACGGACATGGACAAAGGAAAGGAAATTATCACAAAAATATTTCAGGCAGTGAAAAATTACAATGAAGAAAAGTTGAGGTTAGAGAAAGAAATGGAGCACAATCAGAAATATTCTCTTTTAAATCCTCATTAATACCACACTTTCATTCTAGCAGGCACTTTTTGAATCTATGAAAAAAACAAGACTGTACTTAGGACAACTTGTTCAGGTGGGATCTTGGGCAGAAGGACCTCAGCGTGGTCTTGTCACACACAGCAAAAGAGAGGAATGGCCTAGTTAATGGCTACTGCAGATTTATCAAATGTCTGACCGGCATTGCTTATATCAGCAGAGGGGAACTATAATGAATAAAAATATTTTCATGCTGGTTTAGTGCCCTGAACTGCCTCACCAAAGGACCAGAAGAGCAAAGGTGCTCATAACACTGGAAATGAGGGACCGGGAGCAAGCAGCCAGGAGAGGTAATATACAGGCAAGTCAGGATGGAAATGGGACCACTTCATATGGATTAAAGTTGTCTTGAGAACCCATTCTTAAACGGGCTAGGGCTGCATTTATTTCACATTACAGCAGAACTGTGAGTGCTCTGTCACTGTCAGTAATCCTAGCTGCATGCATGGCCACTCACCGGGTACCTGATCCATCAACAGCAAGTCTGTTAATCTGGCTGATTACCAGAAAATTCACTCTACAAATAATTAATAAAGAAGTTCAGAACAAGAGTTTTCCTTTGGAAGAAACTGGATGGAGAGTCTCAATGTGAGGCTGAATAAAATACAGTAAAAAACTACAACTAAAAAAAATCCCAACACCAAAATAAGGAAAACGGAGAAAGTCTGCTGCAGCACCCTGTAGCTGTAATGCCAAAGTCTGAGGTTTAGGGCAGGTTATGGATGCTGCTGCAGGCTGCTGGGGCTGATCCCTGTCCTGATCTGCTGCTTGATGTTAATGTTATACATAAAAAAAATATGCCTGTTCCTTAGTCATTTTGGCTAGTGCATTCATTTAAAAGCCTGGAAAATGAAGGCCTGTGCTTACAAGCATGTGGGCTACTGCAGTGTCTGAGATGCCCATAAATATCCTGTCATGTCATCCAGCATGATGGAAAGAACCCTGACCTAGAGCACTTGGATGTGCTGCACTTTGCCAGGATGCAAATCTCACACTTAGGCTTCTTCTCTCTTGTTTGGTGCCATGCAGGGTGAGCAGGTGACAGTCAACTAGAACATAGCCTAGGACCTCTAACAAACTCTTAAGAGGAAGAGGAACAACAAGACAAATTCCTGCACATGCTATACTCAGAAATGAATCACAGAATGGTTTTAATTTGAAGGAACCGAGATCCAACACCCCTGCCACAGGCAGAGACACCTTTCCTGGGATCAGGCTGTTCAGAGCCCCATCCAACCTTGCCTTGAACAGCCCAGTGGTGGGGCAAATGAAAAAAGAAGAGTAGGAGGAAATTATTCTGAATACAACCATAAAAAGACCCATTGCTGTAAAATGACCCTTGTGCCACAAAATGCTGATAAATACTCAAATTACTTTTGATCATATGCATTGCTGTAACACCATGGCAACTGAGTGGGAAGTTGGTCTTACACATCATAAGCACCTGACCCCATAGCTGGAGATACTCTATATCCTGTGATACCTATGCACACACTCTGCATGCTGGAGATTCTTTCTCTTAAAAACTTAACCAGTCATTATTAAGCCCAAAGGTACTTCTACCTCTATGAGGAACACTTGGTATTCTAGAATTGTAGGAAGGGGGAGAACGGATGCAGAAGAGGGACAAGGGAAGAAATACCCTGACAAATAATTTTGTTTATTATCCACATATACAATAGGTATGTATGTAAAATAAGTGTTATAAGTACAAACATTTCTTCCACTTTGGCACATGTCATTGTCTGCTATTATCCAGTAATTGTGCAAGGTTTGCTGCTATGACTAGAAACAGCTTTTTCATGAAACTCAGTGCTTGTGAAATTAAATGTCAAATACACCCTCATTCAAGTCCTTACTGTTACATTATTAATAAATCTTACGTGAATTCAAATTTCTATGAAATCTGAAGTGAATATAATACGAAAAATCTGACTTCTATAAAAGAATCAGGGTTCTAGCATACAGAATACACAATCACAGAAGTTGCCTGTGTAAAGTTGTCTGAATATCTTTTTAAGAAACAGATGAATTTTCTGTATCAGATGGCACTCATGGATAAAATGGTGAGAAAAACAAGAAAATGAGAGCTACGTATTTACACATTAGTTACAAGAATTAAGTACTTCTTGTAAGATAAAATAGGCAACTATCTATTTTACAGATTTTTCTAATTCGCAGGGTTCAGTAATCTTGCATTCACAAATCCTTTGATATTTAGAACAAATCTATCCTGACAATCTGTGCTGGCATAAATTTTCTGGCTTTTCAAAACTTAATGAAAATGAAGAAAACCTAGGATCATCAACACAAAGCCAAAAATAGAAAAAGAAACACTGTGAGAGAGCTGTGATCAGATTTCTGAGGATAGTTCTTATTTCATGCGTTGGCTATTGTTGGTTGGTATTTACAGTCACAGGGGCTAAAAATACAATCACAAGGGCTATAAACTTACACATACATACATGTACATACATGCATTACAATATGTAATATATATGTATATAATTTTAGAATGACAAGGTATGTAGTTAACGTACAGAGGATGAAATACGCTGAGCAAGTGGTGGGTATTCCACTGATTTGTGCAACAGCAGATGCACACTGCTAATTCAAATTGCCACTAAAAATACCAGCCTTCTATGCAAACAAACTCTCCTCAGATAACAGGTGCTGGGAATAAGTTTATTGTCCCCTGCTGCAAGGTATGCCTGTAATTTTCTCTTTAAGAGTAATTACTGTAGTACCACTGCAAAGAGGAGAGCAAGGGTTGGAGGAGCCTTCCCTACTCTACTCCTTGAGGAACAGACTCCAGAAATTAGTAAGCTTCCTTCAGCAGAAAGAGCCATTAAATGACAGCTGCTTCCCAAACTAGGCACAACTAGAAAACTCTATTTCCCACCATTACTGTTTTCTCTTGACAGAGGCAGTAGCAATGCTTTCTTTAGTTACTGGTCCTCCTGCCTCTGCCATTTAAAGCACATCCTCTTTCCAATCTTTCCAGATCTTTTCTCTGTAAGGAGGCGTAAACTGTGGGATTTTTGGAACAGAACAGAGGGTAAATTGCAGATTCTGGTTAAAATACAGGTGATCAAGGCATTTATTTTTTTCCTGAAAAGACATTGAGGGTAAAAACTCACTCTATCTCAGCCAAATATTTTTACATATTTCACAGAAAACTTATAATTAAAATTTTAATGCAGTGACTTGCATTTTGAAAAATGCAGGGAAATCAGGTCTATGATCCTTCTTTGGTATATCAAGAAACACAGAACAGACAATAAAAAGACAAATGATCTTAAAACCAAGCAAAATCCATGAACTGCAACTGCAGAAGTTTATCTTCAGTTAAAAATGCTATAAAGGAGAAATAATAATTGACCAGCTACAACTTCTGCCACCCAGACTGACCATCCAAATGCAAAAGGAAGTTGACACTCTCTCTGACTTCTACCTGAACTGTATCCCAGCACAGATCTCCCAGCACTGTGACTGAAATATGTGACTTCCCCATGATCATCTTGCTTCTCTCATGATCACTCAGCTGAGCACCAGTACAATCATGCTGGGACTGAAAACTTGGCAATCTGGTTTTAAGAAGTGTATGGTTATAAAGTTACCTCACTGAGTGGTGCAATCAATAGCTGACAAGTCTGCCATGCTGTGCACAGCCATTGTCTGTGTGCTGCAATGCAACCTAAATTTATGGCTGACCAAAGTGCAAGTTAACAACCAATAGCTCACTTAAAACTCCCCTGTATTTGGTATTTGTTCCAAAGAATAGTTTTTTAATTTAAAAGCTCAATTTTATGGTAAGACTTGTGAAGTTTTGTATTTGGAAATACAGTTCAATTATCACAATGTGATATTAATTATCACAGTTTTTTCTAATATACAAAACAAATAATTTTTCTGTCACGGTTTACAACTGTTTTACATTTGTGACAATCAGCTAATGTTTATCACCTTTCAGAAAAATGGATGGAAATTCTACTCCTGTACATTTTGTATATGAATATGTAATTACCCAAATTAAATTAAACAAGCAGAAATAAATAGAAGGGAGTAAGATTCTTATTCCTCAGTTTTCAATTCCATTATATTTGAGTTCAAAAGCAAAGGCGTAGTGTTGATTTGATGCATGGCATCATCCCAGAGAAAATGTCTCCTTACAAGAAAATATTTTTTTTCATTTTTCTCTCACCAACGTGTGTTTTATCTGAGATCTACACAATTTTGTACCACATGCTAGTTTCTTCAGCATTGCTGAAGAATGATTTTAAAGAATTTGAAGAATTCAGTAAAAGTTTGTTACTGAACAAAATAGTTCAGGCCTGTAGGTATTCAGATTAACTAGATTAATTCTTCAGCAAAGTCTAGACTCCTTCAATCATTGAAACATGCCAGTTATCTCATTAAATCATAACGTTTCAAATCTCTTAATATACATGCATGTTGTACACCTAGTGAAGTATTTACATTTGTGAGACATGAATTATAGTCCATTTATTTTTATGCAGGTTAGGCATGTGTCTGCCAGGTCTAAAACCAGCAAACCTCCCCCCCCTCCCCCCCCCCAAATACTAGTATGTTTAATTGACAGGAATTTTTTTACACTAACTGTAAGAGTTCTATAGATGTGTTTTGTTTTGCTTATTAAGATAAAGAGGAATTTCTGCTATTCACATTGTCTGAGTATCAGTTTACTAATGTCAAGTACAGAGTAAGTCAGCACTTTTTACTCAGTTTTCGTTGTCTGTAATTTAAGCTGGCACTGTGAGAGCAATGCATGACCTATCTATGCAGAGCCACATATTGTGCTAGCTTTTCTGAAGGAGTTCCCAGAATTCAATATTTACTGGTACAGTTAGAGTAAAATTATGTCCTGTTAGTATCATGACATTGAGAGTACACAGATGTCACCACCAGAAAATTGCAAGTTCACTATGAAGTAATGCTGTAAGACAGTATTTACTCAAATTATGTTTTTTCTTGCTAGATACAGATCATCCTTTTACTCAGAAAAATCAGCTTTAAGGTCCAGCACTTTCTTGCACTGTACCAAACCTTTCTGACAACAGAAAAATGACACAGAATCAATAAAAATTGTCCTAATTCTTGCCTCTGGAGTGACAGATACCCGGGGCCAAAGAAGCAATGCAGATAAAAGGGATTTCTCTGTACGCTTTGTTTCTGTGAGTCATCTGTGCAGGACTTCTAGAGAAAAATGTTCTGCTAATTGTCTACCACAGCTTCCAGATATGCCTCTGTGTGTGTGTATGCTACTTTTCCCTACTTTTAGATCCTATTTCAATTAAGCACTTGGCCAGAAAAACAATAAAAATCAAGTAAAACTAGCCTACCTGCACATTAGTGATGTTAGGATCTATGCAAGAAATAGATACTTTTGCTACTCTCAAAGTTTTACTATATTGAACATTTGAGTTCAATACAAAAATGGTTTCTATCTTCATGTTCTAGCATAGATCAGGAAAACACATCAAAATGCTTTTCAGTGTCTTGCATTAAAAATCAAAAGGACCTAGAACCTACACAAGTAGGTAATTTGGCAAATTTCAAGTCAAGAAGAAATTCTGATTTTAAGGCAACACTACAAAAGGAAACCACTGTTATCAATTAAGATTGGTAACACAAAAATTCTCATTTTATTATACATAGAAAATTGAGTTTTCTTTTGACTGGTATTATTCTAATTTGAGGAATATTTTGGATTATATAATCACTAAAATGATACAGACCATCGAGAAGACCATTTTATGGGGACAAATCTGAAAGAAAACTTAAAATTAAAAAAAACCCTGAGAATCTTACGCTAAGGAAGGCAAGTACAGTTTGAGTTATTGCAGTGGCCTTTTTCTAAAATAAACAAAAGAGCCAGTTCTGTTGAAAATTGGTTATTACTTTGCTCTATACAACTAGAAAGCACTCACACAGATGTTTGAACACACATACATCCATATTACATCTCTTCTTGTCGCACATCAGGTTGTATCAAATCTGAAATGAGATATAAATTATACCTATGACCCTTTCTATTTCATTCTCTTATTCAGGCAGTTCCAAGAGGCTTGGAGTTGAGTTTTGTGTGAACATCAGTCTAATAGCTGACCTGTTCAATTCAAAAAGGAAGAAAAACCCTACTGTTTCATGCCAGATGGACTTGGGGTTACAGCTATTATATAATATTGCTAAGCATCAGTTTTTCCAAGTAAATGCAGCCTGACAAAGAAAATGCTTGTAAATGCAGAATTATTTGCTTTCCTTTTCTGAAAATACATCAGTTTGGCAAATTCTCACTTCATGAGAGGAAATATGTGTAAAGTAAACATATACTTATCCACCAGGTGCTTCATTTAGCACAAACATATCTCTTTCCCTATCACAGATTACCAAAAAATTGTCATGGTAATCTGTAGATAATATCAACAATTGTTAGCATACAGAAAGAGGTTTTCAGATTTAATTTTAAATTTTTTTTCCTTTAATTGCAGCATCCTTTATATAACTCTGGCCTTCACTTTAAATAATTGATTATGTATTTATCTGCACTGGAACCTAAATGCATGTACCAGGTCACAAATGAAAATACTCTCTTCAAAATAGTATCTTGAATAGAGTCTAGGACTAGAACTGAAAAACCACCTCTATCAGGGGGTCAAAATTATTACCCTTCAGGCATACAACTTTTACTTTTGCAAAGATTGCTCAGGACATCCCTGCACATTTCCATTCACTGTCTGGGAGTTGAATGTTTAGTGCTACATGGCATGATACTGATATCAGCCAGAGAGGAACTTTCTCACAGTTTTGACTATCAGAGAGCAGGCATTCTTCAGCACAGTGTGGTGGTCACACCACAGGGGATCCTTCCTCCAGCTGAGCATCCTGATCATCATTCAAACAGTGTGTTTATCATAGACACCAATCACACGTTCTTTAGCCATTCCTATTTACTAAATGTTTCTGTATTTATTTTACATAGTCACATTCCTTATCAGTAGTCCTTAGAAGTCCTTTGGGGTCATCTCTGGTGGTTTTCCATGTCCCATGTCCTTTTTACGTGGCTCGACTTGAGTTTTTATGTAACTGCATTATCCTTGTTTTGCATAACTTCTGCTTCATCAGCAGAGCTGAGCTGGCATCCTGCTTGTATTTTGTGTGGCTTCTGTTTGCCTAAATTACATCCTTCATCTATTTCTCCAAGGCTGTGCTGTTTTATTCTCCTTATCAGAGTAAAATGCTGTTCTGTTCTGCTGTCCTTATCAGGTGAGACAACGATGTGAAGAGCTGGCTAGGCTGGCACTGCCAATGTTTCCAAGTTTCTACTGCCTCTGATTTACTTACTGTGGGGCATTTCTGTGTCAGGTTGGGTTTTTTGTTGTTGTTAAAGTCATAATTCATCTTACAGAGCATTCTCACAAACAAAAAGGCAGATGAAGGCTTCCTCAAATGGGCACTGCAAGTGAGGCCAATATATGACTGCTTCAGGAGCAGGACTGAGAATTCCAAAACCAGTACCTGCCAGTGCAGCTGCCCACACCCATATCCAACAGTGTGAAATCACAGAGAAGGTCTCAGCCTGGAGCAGGAACACTTGTTGAGGACAGTACTGAAGACTTGAAGGTTATTTGTGCTGGTGTCAGGGTGCTGAACTGCAAACTCCTGTGCATCCTACGCACAGTTTAAATCTTGCTTGCTCAGACCCCAGTGTTGCTTAAGGAACATAATGAACAGGACAGTGTATTTAAAGCCCAGAATGAAGTGTGACAGGCTAATGGTTAGAATTAATCACAGAATTATTTAGGTTGAAAAATACCAGTAAGATCACCAAGTCCAGGTGCACACCCTGCACTGCCAAGTCCACTCATGGACACTCTCTACCAAGCTACCAAAAGAAAGAAGTTTCCTGCTCTATCAATATATTCATGCATATGCTTTGACAGAGTAGTGTAAACAAAAAAAATAGAGAATAGGAAATTGTCTGATATAAAAAATGGACCTGAAAAATGGACTTGGAAATGCTATTAGCGTGAACTGACAGCTGTTTACAGAATTTTGAGACAGTCTGGATTTTTTCTTTTCCTGCCATGGGTGTAAATGTAATGAGGGCGACAGCACTTGTTCTTTCTTTCTTATTCACTTTCAACATGTCACACTCCCAGAGCTCACAGGAGTATAAACTCAGGACAGAAATCAAGTGCAGGAAGGAATCAGTATGTGGAATAGCAAACATTAACCCCTAAGGAAAATGAACCAACAATCTCCTGGTTATAAAACTGCCATAGCTGTCAGAATACCATGAAAACCATTGGGGGATTTCAGCTTTTCCTTCTCCCTGGTGAACAAAGTTCTAAATGTAGTGCTGGCAAAGCCTATCCCCCACAATGGATCTTCCTTGAGAGGCATGCTTTGTGCATCCCACCACAGCACACACCAGTGCGGCTGCAGCAGCTGGTGGGGGGCAGGACAGTCAGCCACAGCCTGTGCTTCACTGCTTTCAGGGCCTGTTTTCCTGTGTCTCACTGACCACACTCAAAAGAACTGGTCATTCCTAGTCTCAAAAGTTCTCCAACAAATTGTATGATTAAATTCCTTATACACTGCTACCCATTCGTAATCCCTTTTTGCAAACATGCCTTTCACGAAAAATTGCTGAATGCCCTGGTGTCTGATTTATATTTCATTCTGAGGACAGGAAGTAAAGGGATTAAAGTTGGGGATTAAAACATTTACTCCTTACTGCATTTTCTTCTGTAGAATAGTTTCTTAGTTGCCATGGGCACTGCTCACTGACCCTGTGGCCCTGAATGCACTTCTTTTTGCATTGGTGATATCTTTTAAGTGGACTTCATAGAGAACAAATGAGGGAAAATATCCTTATTTTCGACTGCTCTCAAAGCAAGAAAATAGATTTGCTTCTCTTTCAACCCATTCTCCCCCATTTGCAGTTTAAACAGTGAAATCTGAACTAAGAGTCTGAATAAGGTCAAGCAAAAACTGAGACGCAGAAGCCACTTATCTCAGATGATAGTATGCTTGCTCCCCATGAGGAAGGTGTTCACAGAGTAGTTCCTCCAGATTAGTATAGTCACATAATGGAGACTGTCACTGCTAATTAGCTTAGTGCCTGAATGACCTTCTGAAACAGCAGCAGTGCAATGCCCTAACTCTCACTGGCTCCCTCCTTCCTCATCAATTAAACATTCAGAGCTAGAAAAAGATTTTTAAAAAGTATTTTCTTTCATGTAAGAAACACAATAACCACTGTGTTTCTTGAATGGCTAGAAAAGCTTAGTTCAAATACTGAGAAAGAAAGGAAATAAAAAACTGGAAACCCATCATGAAGTTAACAAAGAATACTAGCTAAAAAAAAAAAAATCCCCAGACACTGTTTTCTTCTTATGTCATTCACAAAATCTATATATATTTTATGCCAAGGCTGGTTTAAAATGTTGGTTTTTCCAGAATATTTAAACAAACTGGTACATTCATCAGTTGTGTGGTAAAATCAGTATGTAGTCACAAAAGGAGCCTACTTCTACTGTACTGTAAAGGAATTTAAAAATGAACATCAAGAAGATGCAGCTCTGTAAGAGGCAAGAGGTCTGTATTATTTTGCTGAGGTGTCATAGGTTTGCCTTGGTAA
>VWYE01023555.1:11407-35078 GCA_013398995.1 Alaudala cheleensis
GTTGTGGTCATCAGAGCATTTATTAATGGTTTTATGCTTGTCTTAGACCCACAGAATTATTGAAATTGGAGAAGATCTTTAAGATCATTTTGCCCAGTTGGTGCCAAAGCCAGCACTGACCCACATCCCCAAGTGCCACATGCACATGGCTTTTAAATTCCTCCAGGGATGGGGACTCCAAACTGCCCTGGGCAGCTGTGCCAGGGCTGGACAAGCCTTTGGGTGAAGAAAACTTCCCTGATATCCAATTTAAACCTCCCTGCACAGCTTGAGGCTGTTTCCCTTTGTCCTGTCCCGGTTCCCTGTCCCAGAGCCCGACCCCCCCCGGCTGTCCCCTCCTGGCAGGGACTTGTGCAGAGCCACAAGGTCCCCCCTGAGCCTCCTTTGCTCCAGGCTCAGCCCTTTCCCAGCTCCCTCAGCCTCTCCTGGTGCTCCAGACCCTTCCCCAGCTCTGTTCCCTTCCCTGGAAACACAAATATCCCAGAAATTGTCATGCTTCCCCCCCATTTTGTTCCCTTTCACCCCCAAGAATCTTCCAGGTTGTGCTGCATAACCCTCTTTACTGTAATCACTGTAAACTCTTGACCATTCTTACCAAATTCAGTGCTAAATATTCTCACAACATCCCTGTGTTTTCATGTTTCAGCTAACCCAGCTTTTATTATAAAGTTATAATGTCTTGTATCTTAAGGAAAAATCCTTGTCCACAAGATTCTTCCATATTCCTGAGGCACAGCAGTTGTTCAGCACTTTGTGAACTGTTAGGAAGTGAAATACATCCATGGAATTCAAACTCTTCCAGCATTCCAGAGTTTTAAAAGATCACCAGCTTCAGTTTAGGAGGGAAAACCAAAATATTTTCCAGTTGCTAGGGTAAAAAAGAAATTTTTCCAGGCTGATGGGGCTCCCAGATTTCACAAGTGACCTCTCTTAGTTATGGTGAGAGCTGACTCGAAGCTGCATCTGAAAAGCATCTTTTGAAACGTGTAATTTTGTTTCATTTTACATAATGAACTTCACAGCCAAGATCAAACTGGTTGAGGGACTGTATGAAAAGTTTTCCCGTCCATAGGATTTTCACAGGGGATGATATTGAGCCAAAATTGAAGATCCTTTATTATTTATTAATAAAATACTAATTTCTCAAGTGCCTGTATTTTGTAATGAGAGAAATATTTCCAAGTTGGGTTGTTATCTTCCAACAGATATTTAAACATAGATGAAACAAAATATTGGTGTGTGTATGTGAGGAAACTGATAGATTCTTTAGAGTCTATATAATGAAGTATAAAAATATATATTAAAAATAGTAAAATGAAATGTTTGGCAGCAAAGGTGAATATTTACTGCTTAAGGTACCTTTCAGCATTATGTAAAAGCAGCATAAATATTGCATTGGTTGTCCTTGGAAAAAACCAGAAAATATTCCTGATTTATTTTGTGGGAGGAAGGACATGAAAAATTGTACATTGCAGGAGAAAGAATTGACTCAAGAGGAATTTGTAAAGCTTAACTTGCTCTGTGAAAACTGCTTCCACTGATTTTGGCTTTTGGAGTATAAATCATCCATCTCTTCTCTGTGTGTGCTGAGCTGAGTTTGGCTGTTGGCTTTTTTGGGGAGGTTTTGTTGTATTTTGAATTCTTTTCCAAACAGAAAGGCTGCACCTCTGAGGCTGGAACAGCCTCCTCCTTAGATCAATGAATGCAAATCTGCAATGTGCTGTTTTCACTTTAATGCTGTATTTTGCACATCAGGTCTTTGTCTTTGTCCTAAAATACTAATTTTGTCTATTTTTTTTAATTTTGGGTGAGTTTAGTAGTTTAATAGCACTTTTCTCAGTTCTCTGTAGTGTCTAATATTTAATTTATTTCTTTTTTGGTCTTGAAATCTGCCTGCTTAAGCTGAAAATGCACACTAAACAGAACAAACCAAAAATCTGTAGTTTTTAATTATCAATCAGCTCTGCTTTTATGAATTTAAAGCAGTGCCATTATTTTTAGCATGATCATGTTAAATGATATTAATTAATTCAATCATTATAACACATAAGCTAGACAGATCTCAGGGGGGTTTTGAGTTCACTCCTCTGCACTGCCAAAGTTGAGAGGCAAAGATTTGGTTGTGAAAAATGGGTCTGATGGAAGATGAAGTGGAGGGAGGGGAACAGGGAGGTCCCCAAAAATCAGACCTAAAAAACTCTGAAGTGAAAGGCTGAAGATAAAGGGTGAGTTTCATCTCCCAGGTTAAATGGCAGGGAATGGCCTCAGCATAACTTGTCTTTTAATTAACTTTGTTTCAGCCTTTGATTATAAGCACTGATCAGTGACTTATGTTCCAAGAGAAATCCCTGTTATATAATGAATTATTCTTCTTTAGGCTCCTTATTTCATTAATTACACGAGTTCCAAGGCTATGGTTGGAAACAGGAATAGGCAGCAGGAAAGGAAAAATACAGGGTGAGCTTTGGGGTCCTCTCTTCTGTTTTGATGGTGAATAATTTGCCTAAATGTTCTTAATGTGGTATTGTCAAGGTGTGCAGCCTTTTTTTGGTGCTCAGACTGAGCTCCTTCACTCCTGACAACTTCTCATGTGTGTGGCTGTGAATTACATCCAACACTGCAGGATTTTAAGCAAACATGACTTTGGGATGTCTCCCCTTTGCTCTATAAAGAGAGGATAACCCAAGCTGATTGGAATTTTCTGTGTGGAACCTTTTTCCATGAAATCCAAAGCCAAGGTTTTGGCTAAATGTGGGTTCTATCAGCTGTCAAAGATCCCTGCTCACTTTTCCAGTGTTTGCTCATCATGAGAGTGTCCTGATACCTCATGGACACTGAAAATATTTGATAATTGAACTGTAGCTTGATTTTCCTAAAAAACCAGTCATTTCTACATGATGACAAATGTGATATTTGTTCCAAAATGTTCTCTTCATCTCCAGGTTTGGTTTATTGGTTTTGTTTTGGTTTGGCTTTTTTGGTTTTGTTTGGGTTTGTTTTTTTTTTTTTCCAAAGTTGGAATTCCAGTTCCATACAATCCTTAAGGCATCCCTGGCTTGCATGAGACTCTACTTTTCTGTTAGAAATCTGTTCCTGTGTCCAGTTTATTTAGTTTTGGGCCACCAGTAAGTATTTTGACAAGTCTAATCAAATCAAGTCAGTAGAAAATTACAGTCTTTGTGATAAATCTGAGAGGTTTTAGCAGCCTGCTTCTGGCAAGCTCTTGCAGCAAAGGACTCAGATAATGATTTTCTGGAATTTATAATCTGTCCAAGTATAAACAGGTTAGCTTGAGGACACTGGGATGGCTGCTAACTCTTGGATAAATTTCAGAGTACCAGTGGAAATTAGAAAAGTGTTAGGGTTATTAAGAAAACAGTTGGTGAAATGAATATCAGCAGAGTTGGTAAATGACCTTAATAAAGGGATTGATACTGTTTCCTCATATCTCCTGACAAGTCTCAGGAGGACTTGGGGGGAAAATGAATGTCAACATCCTGCAAAAGCAAGGTGGGGATATTAAGTTGTGAGGACATACTTTGCAAACCAAGAAAAGCTTGAGATTTTATCCACAGAAGAGGTAAAAAGAAACTGAGCAAGGGTAGCAAAAAGTGAGTGAGGATTGTATTTCTTTTCCAAGTGATGTTTGGAGATTCACATGTTTTCCTTCCACTTTCAGTCATCTCCTTGGTATTTCTTTCATTTAACTTTCTCTTTCTCTTTGTTATTGTCTTTTTCTCCTCCCCCCCGTTTTTGTGCCTTTCCCTCTCTCTTTTCTTCTCAGGTGTAGAACAGCAGCAGAAGAATATCTCCATGTGCCTCCTAAGATGCATTTCCTTTTAAAATAATGATGAGTTTGTCCATCCCTTTTCTCTCCAAAGCAAACAAAGTATTCCACTCACACTTTTTTTTTGGTCATTGCCACGGTGCAATCATCCTTTAAAAGGCTGTAGAAGTTTCAAAAAGATACAACAGCGTTTGGAAAATGTGCAAGAATTGAAGAAAATGAATTATATTAGGGCAAAAGTGTGGATGAAAAAATAATTAGGCAAATTAGAATGCTGTGCAAATAGGGATGTGAGTTGGAATTCTCAGAAATGCTTTGGAGGCCCATTGCAGTAGATATCACAAGATCCTAAAGAGTGAATTCTGCTATAAAAAACCCCTTGCTCTAAGCAACCCATGAGTGAAGGGTTTTTATCAGTCTAACTTTCTCGAGCTGGGTCACAGTAAAGAAGACTTTTTGCTGATGGTCCTGTTTAATAACTTCTACCACTCCAGTAGCCCCATCAGATAGAAAATGAGTTTAATTGATCAGCACTATCTTTGTTCCAGAACTCTGGTGCCATACCCCAAGTCAAGCAAGATGTCTCTTCATCAGTGGAGTGTCTTAATTACAACACCATGATTTTGTCTTTTGAAAGTTTTTTTTTTTGTCTTGCAAACTGCCACTTTCATTGACCTCAAGCTGCTCAGACTTTGTGTTGGGCCATTTTAAATCCTGCATTTTCCATTCTGCTCTTTTTTATTTGTTCTTATTGCTGTTTACTCATTGCCAAGGAAGCTGGGGCACTTCTTCTTTCTCCCTGAGTATAGTTTGCTAAAAGAAACTGTAGCAAGTAAATTCTCTTTAGAAAGAGACTTCAGCCATTCCTGAGGTGGTTGCTGTATTCAGCAAGTCCTTTCACTCACAAGGGAGTGCACATTTTCTACCCAGTCCAAAATAATGAGAGGAAATGTGCTGGAGGCTCCATCCCATGTTCAGCAGCCTTGGCTGACTCAGGAGAGCACCAGGAGCAGCTGGGCTTGTGAAGTCCCAGGAGGAGATGATAAAATCAAATCCAAAGGAAAGGCTGTTACACCAGTCAGCAGGAGGCTGAGCTTGTAGAAAAGAAGAAAAGGAAAGCAAAAGGCAGAATAAAGCTGGGAAATTGAAGTGAAAAGGGAGGTGAAGTAGCTCTTGCCTTCTGTAGCCCCAGGGCAGAGTGTGTTTGTACAGATGCTCTGTTTGATGGGGCCTTTGTCCTCCAGCAGTGCAGAAAACAGAGTCATGTAACATTAGTTTTGGTGTTCTTTCTTCAGGCCTGCCTTTACTCTCCAGAAAGGATCTCTTAATTGTTCAGAATCAGAATAGATGTGTCATATAATTTGAAGGATCCAAGAGGATATTGCAGAAGTGCAAGAACAGATGGAATTCCTTTTTTCTCTTGAGCCAAGCCTACCTCTGCTTCACTTCAGCAAATCACCCACTTGAACACTGTTTTTCTTTAGTTTTTTTTTTCCATAGCATGTCCAACTTTATGGTTTTATCTAAGGGGATGGAATTCTTTGAGTTATTATAATCAAAATTAACAGTTTCTGAACATTTTCTTCTGCAACTTGAAAGACTCATGTGTAATTCCTACCAAGCATCTGCTCAGTCATGGTGCTTTTTTTATTGCTTACCATGAAAATGCTGGTTTGCTCCTTAAAAGGAATAATGGGCTTTCTTAAACAAGGGACACCTTTTTTCTTTTTAAAACTTACTTTTTAAAGTACCATCAAGTACTTTTTATATATAAAAAGTAGTAAAAAACAATTTGGGAATACTTTAGTCAGTGGACAGGGAAGATTTCTACCATATTTAGAAAGATTTGGGGGAAGAAATTCTTGAAACCAGAATTTTGTAGCAGGCATAGTTAGGATCAGGAGTGGAGGGGATTCTATGAAAGACGAAAGGATAAAAAATGACATTTGATCTTTCTACAGTTCTTGATGAGGGATATGCAGGCATAGTCCTAACACTGGGAAAAAATTCTCATTTATTTTTCCATTCAAGTTCCACTTTTTTTCAATCTTTTCCAGCCTTTCTAAATATTTGGTTACCATATAAAGAGAGCTGGAACTTTTCATTCACATTTTCTACCCAGTCCAAAATATCATAGAATGTGGGGTAGCTGCCAGCTCCAGACAATTTATATACTCAATACCCCATGGGCTGTGAGTGGATGACTCTGGGAGTTTCATTTCTCTGGGCAGATCAGTGATATTCTGTGAAATATCCATGTGGATTAACTGTGGTGTCCACTAAAAGGTCATTTTTTTTTGGTGACTGAATTGAGTTTCTCCTGTGTGATGGATGCAATATCTGAAAATGAAAACACTTGAGTCACGTGGATGTCCAGGGAATGTTCTTGTGGTGAACCAATCTCTGATGATCCTGCCTTTGCCATGTCACATAGTCTTAGGAAAATCATGGAGAGTAGGATCTGACCCCAAACTCCAAATGTCTCAAATGCAAGGGTCAATTAATATCTTGTGTTCAGCAGAATTGTGTCCTAATCCAGAATATTTGCCCAGGATGATTGGATTTATCCTCTAAGGAAGCTGCCTTCTCCCCCATGTAAACACAGCCTGGATAACTGCATGTCTCATTTCTCCATGGTTCTATTTCAATGAAATTAAACCAATTCTTAATCTATCTGCAGATTTTTCATATGCAAATGAATGTGTTAATGTTTCATTTTCATCTTTTTTTCCCATGGAAGCAATCTTTAGGCTTGACCCAGAGCTGATTGTGCTGCACCAGACAAGCACATGGTACTTCAGGAATTAGAAAGAGGAGGAACAGGATGGGTATCAGTGGCACAGGAGGCAAAGCTGGACATGTGTAATCACATTTTATCACTCCTTCAAAGCTGACCAAAAGTACTCAGCAGAGCATCCATCACTTCCTGAAAGAAAACAATACCAGAATGTCCAGTACTGAATTTTTTTTCTTTTAAAGGGAAGATTTCTAGATTTGTGTTTGTGGTTTCCAGCTCCTCCTCCACCCTTCCCTTTGTCAGTGTTCTCTAGCAACTCCCATCTGCCTCTTGTTAACATTCCTGCAGACACTGCTGGTACAGGAGGTCAGTCTGAAAGACTCTGTGTTTTGAATTAAATTCTTTTTTATAATATGTTTATTAATTAGATGAGTCATAGACTTGATTCACCACAGTGTTCATATTTACAAATAATCATGAAAGAATTACTCAAAGACCACGAGCTAAATCCCTAAATGGAAATTGTCTTCTAAACACAGAATGTGAAAATTCCTGGAATTTTTGGAAAGAAATTGCTAAAAATAGGAACAACAGCAAAAAAACCATCAACACCAAGAAACACCAAACAAATAAACCATGAAAAAAACACATCACAATTAAGAGCAAGAAAGGCTGTACATTAAAAGTGGATAATAGCAATTGCAACATAAGGAAAATAAAAGCTTTAGTGCATGCTTTTTCTATTGTATTCTAAAGGAATTCTATTTCCTTTATAGGATTTCATAGGTGCTGAGATTAATCATCAGTTACATGATAGGTGTAAACAGGTAGCATCAGTCTTATGTCAGCATTACACATGATTGATAATATCTCTGAGATTTCCTTTCAAACAATTACATTTTTTAAATTAATAGAACAGCTTCCATGGGATCATTATAAAAATTGGAGGGCTATAAAGCCACCAGCATTAATAAATCAGAGGATATTGTGCAGTTATGCTGAATTAAGAGACTGTTTACATTTACTAGGAAAATATCAGTGGATATATATCCAGAGAGTTAAAGAATAATGATTATGTTTAACAAATGTATGTTCTGCTGGGGAATAAAAGAAGCAAAGAGTGCTAATAACTGAATATTAGACTGGAAAAACATGAGTTCCTTTTGCTTTTACCAATATGGATCTTCCCAGAGGAAAGGTCATTTTAAAACAGCAAGTCTGGATCATGTATTGATTGATCTTGTGGATTGAAGCTGGGTCCTTCTACAAGGACTGACATAAATGGATTTATTATTACTTTTTAAGGCAGGGTGGGCTCTGACTGAGGAAGGGCTCAGTCTGCCCCAGTGCTTGGGTACCTTTGAAAAACAGAAGGAGTTTCATTGATTAATCCCCCAACCATTTTCACCAGCAAAGGCAGAGAAAGGAACAGAATTCTTTTTCTGCAGACCTTGGTTCATCCATCTTGGGACATTTATCACAACACAGTTGGCATCTGCTTTTTGCAGCTTGACAGAGCTCAGCTTTTCAGAGCTGCTGGGAGGTGGCAAAGCCAAGGCCAGCACTGGGGATGGCCAGAAGAGTCAGGCACAGGAGCCAGGTGGAACAAGATGCTTTTATTTCACACAATTCACACACAAACCAAGTCCCCCCTTTTTCTTTTTTTTTTTTTTACATCTGCTCAACATCATCAGAACTTGTTAATTCAAAAAGCACCTTGAGTAGGAATGTGAGGTGGGAGCTGCAATTCACAAAAGCTTTTTCTTGTCCTTGACCTTTCCATGTCAGCACAGGCTGCTGGGCTTCGCTGTGAAATGCCAGCCTGGGGTTATGAAGGGATGAAAAATTATCAATAATAAAATGAATTGCCTTTCAAATGAAGATCAATACAAATCCTCCTGTTGAGGCAAACATGCAGAAGCATTCAAATGTGGGAGCAGGAGGAGGGATTTGTATTCTGAGGCCTGGCCCTATTATATATAACCATAGGCACTTTACATATTTATCAGATCTCTGTTGCAAATTTCTCTGCTCAGATCAAAATATTGGAGGGTTTTGTTACCAATTGTTACATTCCCCCACTCCTTTATTTTCTTATTCCTGATGTTTACTATGAGCAAAAAAACTATTGCATTAACAGACACAAAAATCAGGTGTAAATTTACTTGGGGGAGAAGAGAACTCAAGTGCTGGGAGCCTGAACACTCCTTAAAACTTCTGATACACTGCCTGTGCTCCAGGTCCTGGGATGTGCAGGGGCTTTGCAGTTGGAAATTGTATTTACTGCTCCAAATGGAAATACATGAAATCCTGATCCAAATTGCTCTGGGAAGCTGCTTGAAGAATTTGGGATATAGACAATACTCCCTAAATACTCTGAATTAACATAGTTAGTAATAAATATTACTTAAGGGTGATCTGGGCTTGGGAAATTTGGAAAAGAACATGAAGAAGGCATGAGATTTTCACCAAGATGCTGATCTCACAGCTGGTAAAAATCCTCATTTGAAAATGTTACAACAAGATTTTAATCCATTCCAAAGTATTTCTCTCAAATGTCTTTGGGGTTGCTTTGAATTTTGGTTTGTTTGCTCCTGGTTTTTTTTTTTACTTTTGAGACTTTGCATTGTGCCAGTCAGGATCCTCCCTCTTGCCCAAGAATCTCGCATTCAGCCTTGGATTGCAAATCCCTGTCCCCAACTAACTGCATGTATTCCACATATTTTCTGAATTTAAGAGAAGGAAAAACGTTTGCACAGAAATCTCATTTATTCTGGGGACAGACACATATGCAAATACAATGAAAACACAATTTCTGTTTGTGATTCTTCTAATTAAGCTTGTCAGCCTAATCCCTTAATTGAAAAAACCTGGCACATTTGTTTCCTTTTAGAATTGCTTGGTTAATTAATATTTTAAAATAATTTTCTAAAGGTTTTCTATTGCTTTACAATACTTATAAAAATTTCATGATTCAAGGTAGACTGTCCATAAGCCATGGGTCTGAAACTCCATCTGTTTTAACTCTTTGATTCTCTTTTCATCAAAGACATTCCATGCTTAAAAACAAAAATTGGAAAACAGTATCAAAGGCAGGAAAAGTTGCAACAATTGAAGAAATTCTCTCATTTTTCTCCTCTGACCTGCACATTACTCCCTGTTATAAAATATGGCCAAAAAACCAGAACACATGAGGACACTTCATTATCTTGGAAACCTTCAGAAAGAAAGGTTTCTCATCCATGCCTGCCTGGTATTAGTTTTTTTAAGCACTTGGGAAAATTGTATCTGAGATGAGATAAATGCAGCTGCACATTTGAATTAAGATTTTCTTTAGGCTAAGTAATCTCATTTACTGCTCAGCAATTGGAATTCAAGTCAAGACAGTGCAATTAGTGTCATCATCCTGCTGGGATTTCTCATTGCTTTATGGTTGCATTTACTGTTAGGACCAGACAACTCATATCAAGAAGTCAAGATAATTCATTATTAGAGGGGGAATATGTCAGTAAATTTTGCTGCTGCAGCCTGATGAGCTGGACTTCCCCTCAGACATCGATTCTGTGGGAGCTCTAACAAGAAGGTCTCATTAAAACACTTGACAAACTTAATAAATTTCCATTGCAACACAGAGATTAATTTATTTCAGATGACATTCTGGAAAGGGTTTGGGTTTTTTCTTTTTTCTTTTCTTTGTATTTTTTCCCTCTTAATTGCTGGCTTAAAATTATAGCTGCTTTGACTATTTATATTACAGGTATCAAATTTTTAATTTGTAATCATAACACCCTAATTTAATCCAATTTTTTAAAATGAAAATGTTGTTTGGATGTGTGATTGTGTATGTGATCTGTGTCAGTGTCAGTGCACTCCCTGAGCCCCTCTGCTAATGTTCCCTTTTGCAGAGAACTCTGAGTAGCCCATTCCAGGAAGAGTAAATAAAGGTTTTCCCTGGGCTTTCTTCCCTGAATTTGCTGCTGCTAAATTCAGTCATTCCATGGCAGTAAAGAGGAGATCTCCCCACTGCCCAATCTGTTAAATCAGGAAGAGTGCAGGCACAGGAGATTCTTTTACAAGGAAAAGGTGTGAAGGAATGAATCCAAAGCAGTTTGCAAACAAAGCAGGAGAGTTTGGGTTACATTTGAATTGCATGGTTAATGAATAGTTTAGTGTCAAACTTAGATAATTGTTTAAATATGTGTAAAGCTGGAGGGGCATGGCTGTGTATCCTTGTTTGGTGGGCAGTGTAAACTGTGCAAAAGTGTGTTGTGCCAGGAGCATTCCCAGTTTCCTGCCATAAAGATGTTCAATGTGTGCCTGCTTTTAAACTTTTAATCTGAGCAATGGGATTTATTTGAGAGAGCTGTTCACATCTACCAACTGCCTTAATGCTTCAGCAGGCAAAGCTGGTGCTATCAGCACCTTGAAGTGGTTGTGTGTGATACACTCACACCTCTCTCTCTGTCTCTGTCTCTATTTCACTCTGTTTTCACAATTCAGGAAATATTTAGAACAACTGTCCTGCTCTTCTGTAGATCCTCCTCTGTGTGTTTGTGAATCAACCCTGCATTAGATGATTTTGCCCTGGCTAATAAATGTGCTTCTCAAAAGACAATCCTTTTCTTCTTTGCTGGTTCTTCTACTTGGAATATGCAGTATTTGATTGAGGGTATCTGGGTAAAAGGAATATGCAGTATTTAATTGAGGGTATCTGGGTAAAACGAGGGAATGGTGAGGAGAAAATTCCATGGAGCCTGGAGATTCCCACTGCAGCAGAATTGTTCAGGTCTCTTCTCTATAATTTTGACTGTTATGCACCATTCATACAATTTGTTATCCTAAATCTGGTCATCCAGTTCTGTAGTAGCAGATGAAACGTTGGAAGGTGTCAGGATTTAGCAGATTGAGTGGAAAAATCAGGATAAAACAGTTTCATGTTCTAATGAGGTTCTAGTAAAAATTTTAATTGAGTTTCACCTGTCAGTTGTTTTATTGTAATATAATGTGTTGGTTTAATGCTTGTTATCCTGGCTGTACATCAGATTGTCCACTGAAGTTTGCATTTTTATTTGGATAACTGAATGGCTTGAGCAACAACCCAAGAACACCAGCAGAACTTCAGGTCATTGGAGATTGATTCAAGATGTGCTCAACAAGCTTGGGACCAGCTGAAGTTATCCAAGGAAAAAAAATATGAATTAATTTTAAGAACCTTCTTTTACTCTAAAAATAAAATAATCAGGTAAAAGCAGCACTTGCCAGAGCTTTTCAGAGTTATGAGCAGGGCCATATTCTGACTGTGCTGCAAAACTGGAAAGAGGGAGGGGAAGAAACACTGAAGATATGTTAATAGTAGTTTTTTAAAATTTTTTCAGTATTATTTTTATCTCTAATAATTTTATTTAATGTCTCCAGTGACAAAGTGTGAGAGGAAAACAAAATTGCTGAAAAAATACAGTGATTGCTGTAGGGCCAGTGAGGTGAGATTCGATTCTCATAAAGAAACTTAAATTGCAACATTTCAGTTGATCTTGGCATCCTTGGGCAGACAAGATTCCATCCCCAAAAGGGAACAATTGTTTGCTAAATTGAATTTAGCAGATTTTTTGCCATCTCAGCTTCTGTTGCTCAGGGGTTTGTGTGTTCTTAAGCCTGGCCTGGACTGAAGGGAACAGAAGCCTCCTGTGGCCAGCAGAACTACTCAAGTTGTGTCTTAGGGATTGTGGGACTTGTGGTTGGGTTCCCCAGGGAATGGTGGAGGTGGGGACATTGCAGACTTTTTGTGACAGTGAGGATGTGTCCCCTGCACTTTCCTGAATGTGAATTTTCAGAATTGAGTATTTTCAGAGCTCCTATCACCCTTTTATGAAGCTGTAATGAAGCTGAGAGGGGTTTTTGTGGTTTCTCTTGAGTAGGATCATGTTCAAGCTCTCACAGGTATGGAAAAGTGTGGAGAAGGGTTCACAGCCACAAACCTCAGGCTGCAAAGAGCACAAATCCAGACCTTTTGGCTCAGTTCTCTTAATCTCTAAAGCCCTGTGTTTTAGATTTTAATTAGTAAATAAATGTTTAGTTGTGATAAGCACGTTGATTAAAAGTGCTCAGATTTATTGGAAATGACTTCAATTTGGCTAGACACGTTTATCAGCTAGATTTGGATCCTGTGATGCTAAATGCTCTATACTGAAAGCAAATTACATTTCCTGCCCTAAGGCAAAAACTTCATTTGTGTACTTTCCCAAACACAATATTGGATGCAATTTGCTGCCGCTGCATTTTTTTGACTTCTTAATCAAATCTTGTTATTTATTTCACAGGCATTTCTGCAGTGAGATTATTGGAATTAAAAAATGGCCAAGACTGGGACTTTGGGCTTTGTGCATCTTGGAAGGGGTTGCCTGTGTAGGCACTGGGAGATTCTTTATTAGAACCCCCCTTGAAATGCTGTGACAGGCACAGAGCAAATGGAAACACTGCCCTGAATCACAGATCCAGGGAGTCTCTGCTCCTCTTAGAATGTGCTCTGGTTCATCAAACTGGCAGAAATTTCAGTTTAAAAAACAAATACTATAGAAAATTCAGCTTGTATATTATATTTTATGTATTTACAGAGAATTTGCAAGGGGAAATGGTTCAACTGGCTGTGTCATCTGCAAGGTTTGGGAACAGAGATGTTAATGCTGGGCCCACAAGTACAGAATTTACTCTGATATTTTATTACTTTTTCTGGAGAAAGGTATTCTGTGTTTAGGGGGAGCCAAGCTATGCTGGTTTGCAGATAGTTCATTATGCATTAGTTTGCATATATAATTCAATATTTTTTTCCTGCTCACGATTAAGAAAGTAAAAGTTAATAAATGACAGGAAAATATTCCATTATATTTGATACCTATGTCCCACAATCATCTGAAAAGGTTCTCTGTGTATTCTTAGATTATGAAAATTAATACAACTTTATAGATTAATACATTTATACCTTGACTACCAGAGCATATTTCACCCAGGCTTTGGTCTCCAGGTACAGTTGAAAAGTATCACAGAATCCCAGAGTGGTTTGGGCTTCTTAAAGACTTTCTGGTTCCACCTTCCACTGTCCCAAGTTCCTCAGAGCCCCATCCAACCCGGCCTTTAAAACTTCCAAGAATAGGACATCCACACCTTCTGTGGGCAGCAAATCAATTCCAAATGATATCTAATAATAGATTTTCCATAATTCAGTTACCACAAAGCTTATGCCAACTTTGAGAGCAGGACAGTGCAGCTCAGTTGATGCCCCATTCCAACAGGAAAACCTGCCACAGTTTTCCCCCGTGTTTCTTTTGTGTCTTGCACCAGAAGAGTGCCCAAACCATGTGTGTTTGGGGCAAACTCAGCAGTTTCACCCCAAAAAAAGAGCAGCCTGTAATTGTGCTACTTCAGGAATGAGGTAGGGATGAAATTTATCTGTTACTCTTTTTATGCATGAAGAAAAGTCATGGAATCCTCTCTTGGAGCCCCATTTTTCCTCATTTCCCCCCAGTGCTGATTCAGCTACGCTGGGCTCTTGCAGCTACAAAGTCAAGGCTGCACTTCCTGCACTTCACCTTCTCTTTAGACAGTTCAAATGAAGCATTTCAGTGTTGTCCATGTTGCCAGCAAAAGGAGGCAAGAGGATAATTTCATAGACTGCCTTGGGTGCTGTGTTAGCATGGAGGAATCAGGCTCTGAACATGCATTTCTCTCCTGTCTGATGCAGGTTATGGGCACAACTTAAGGGTGGCTGAGATTGGGTGAAATTAATTTTGTGCTCCCTCCTATTCTCTGCATTCAGGCCCTGATCTGAGTCTCTCTTTTTTGGGAATGTCCTCCCCAAATTTAAATGACAACTCTTGATTTTCATTCACTTTCTTGCTGAAGCGGAGCGTTGCCAGTTTGGGCAGTGGAATCACAGACTGGTTTGGGGTGGAAAGGACCTTNGAATCAGGCTCTGAACATGCATTTCTCTCCTGTCTGATGCAGGTTATGGGCACAACTTAAGGGTGGCTGAGATTGGGTGAAATTAATTTTGTGCTCCCTCCTATTCTCTGCATTCAGGCCCTGATCTGAGTCTCTCTTTTTTGGGAATGTCCTCCCCAAATTTAAATGACAACTCTTGATTTTCATTCATTCTTTCTTGCTGAAGTGGAATGTTGCCAGTTTGGGCAGTGGAATCACAGACTGGTTTGGGGTGGAAAGGACCTTAAAAATCATCCAGTCCCAACCCCCTGCTCCATCTCTTGCAATGTTTTGCAAGATGAATGAAAAAACCATTTTAGGTCATTCATTCAGTTTTCCTAGAAAATCAGGATTTTTCTCCTGCTGTGATGTTTTAAAATCTGCCAACAGAAGATCTTCTGCCTTTTATCCTGGGACCACATTCCACCTTCAAACAGGCAGCACTTGGCAGAGCTTGGAAGGTTTCAGGGCTCTTTTTGCATGGCTTTCAACCAGTATTATGATTGTAGTAATAACTTCTGCTGGAGTATGAGAGTTATCTCCAGAGCATTCTTAATTGTAAATGTGGAAAGCAATAATATTGCTCATTGAAATTTACACTTTGCTGTTATCTTTAATGTGGTCACAATTCTTCCTGCAATGTGTGAGTACACCTGGGGTGATGACTCTCATCTCCCATGCTGTGCACACAGAGCCATCATTTTATTTGGTTAATTATATAATTTAGTTACATAAAATGTGCCCAGAAATCTTGTTTTACAAGTAATAAAATTAAAAATAGTAAACTGTTTTATTGACATCGTGAATATGCGAGTTCTATTAATGTAGCTGTGTGAAATAGCTTTAGTTAATATTTATGCATTAATATTTATAGATAAATGACATTTGCAATGGAAATTTGCTTGCAGATTCTCCATTATGATATAAAAGTGACTTCTGTGGAATATTTAATCAGCCTCACATATTGGCTTCTGATCTTTTCTTCCCTACAATTTATGTTGGCTTCCTCATAAACCAAGTTAGTTCTATTAGAGTTTGGTTGAAGTGAATTCTTACTCTAAGTTCCATTTTCCAGAAATGAATGTGCCAAATATTGCCAGTGTTAGAAGTGAGAGGAACCTTGCAATGCAAGTTATCTTCCTTCAAACTTCTCTGGAACTTTATGTCCAATATCTACAAGGCAGAAATGCCAGAATAATTTTGGGGTTTATATATTTATAAATCTAGCAGTCACCCTTCTTTCCTGCCCATAAATGAATAAATAAATAAATACATGAAATTAAATCAGCTGTAGAATTCCTTGATAATTTGCAGCCATGTATTTTAGAAGGGGAATAAATTTTGCATAACTCACATCATAATTCTGTCACTGTGTTAAGCACCCCTATATTTTTATGCCTGCCTCCTAAGGAATAATTAAAGCATCATGCCAAGCTCACTGATTTTGGAAAAAAAAAATGGGTTTGGCATCTGAAGCAGGCACAAGTGTCTGAAAAACTTTGTAAACCTCCATGAAGGAACAGAAGCTTTGGTGCTGCTTTTAAGACTGTTTCCAGTGCTCACCTTGACACAGCTTGGGACAAATGCCCGTCTTCCAAAAAGTTTTAAGCCACCACAAACTCACTGTGTTTAAAAACTTGAAGCTGCAGTGTGTGTTCTTTCATTTTTTATGCTGTTGTGTTTTGTTTTGGTTTATTTTTGTGTTCCAGAACCGGCTGCTCTGCCAAAACCCGTGAGGTTTGGGTTTGTTTCCTGGTTAGATTTGACAGGAGATTTATCAGTTTACATTGCTGCTGCACTCTCAGATAGCTCTGATTTAGATTTCCCTAGAGGAGTGGGTGTCCTTTGGCCACTGGAACAATGTGAGCAGTCTCCAAGAGATATCACAGCCCCAGACTGCTCCAAATAGCTAAAAGTGAGATATCCAATCTCAGAATCACTGAGTGGTTTGGGTTGGAAGGGACATTTCAGGCTCATGTAATCCAACCCCCTGCCATGGGCTGGGACACCTTCTACTATCCCAGGTTGCTCAGAGCTCCATCCAGCCTGGCCTTGGACACTTCCAGGGATGGGGCATCCGAAATATCCACACCATTACAAAAAAATGGCCACATTTTCTTCTGTTTATGCACCTGGAAGTTTGCCTTTAATGTGATAGAGCACAAAATTCTACCTGAAACGCTTAGATGGGCTTAGTCCAAGTGCCCAATAAAGTGTATGATTAGAACTGGGCCTAAACTGCCCAAGCCTTGATAGGAACCTGATTGTTTCTGCTTTCTCTGAAGATTTACAGCATTCCCTATTTGTGCTGTGCCTTGTTTTCCGTGAATTATAATAGCAGAGCTAATGAAAACCTGCAATAAATACTGATAGCACTGACATGAGATCAGCAAGGGGCATTAATACTCGTTGCAAAAAAATCCCTGGAAGATAAATGATGGGAGGAAGGACAGGCATTTCAGCTGATTTTATTGTGACACCAGAAATTAAAATCCAGTGCAATGCTGACATTCAAGTGTGCTCCCCCTTTTTTTTTTTATTTGCTCAGTAATACAATCAGTAACTTTTCCCTGCATTTATCATACTTAGTCTGTAATAGCTTTGGCCAAGTTAGAAACCAAAATAATAGTCCCCCTCCAAACCCAGNAGCTTTAGTTAATATTTATGCATTAATATTTATAGATAAATGACATTTGCAATGGAAATTTGCTTGCAGATTCTCCATTATGATATAAAAGTGACTTCTGTGGAATATTTAATCAGCCTCACATATTGGCTTCTGATCTTTTCTTCCCTACAATTTATGTTGGCTTCCTCATAAACCAAGTTAGTTCTATTAGAGTTTGGTTGAAGTGAATTCTTACTCTAAGTTCCATTTTCCAGAAATGAATGTGCCAAATATTTCCAGTGTTAGAAGTGAGAGGAACCTTGTAATGCAAGTTATCTTCCTTCAAACTTCTCTGGAACTTTATGTCCAATATCTACAAGGCAGAAATGGCAGAATAATTTTAGGGTTTATATATATATTTATAAATCTAGCAGTCACCCTTCTTTCCTGCCCATAAATGAATAAATAAATAAATACATGAAATTAAATCAGCTGTAGAATTCCTTGATAATTTGCAGCCATGTATTTTAGAAGGGGAATAAATTTTGCATAACTCACATCATAATTCTGTCACTATGTTAAGCACCCCTATATTTTTATGCCTGCCTCCTAAGGAATAATTAAAGCATCATGCCAAGCTCACTGATTTTGGAAAAAAAAAATGGGTTTGGCATCTGAAGCAGGCACAAGTGTCTGAAAAACTTTGTAAACCTCCATGAAGGAACAGAAGCTTTGGTGCTGCTTTTAAGACTGTTTCCAGTGCTCACCTTGACACAGCTTGGGACAAATGCCCGTCTTCCAAAAAGTTTTAAGCCACCACAAACTCACTGTGTTTAAAAACTTGAAGCTGCAGTGTGTGTTCTTTCATTTTTTATGCTGTTGTGTTTTGTTTTGGTTTATTTTTGTGTTCCAGAACCGGCTGCTCTGCCAAAACCCGTGAGGTTTGGGTTTGTTTCCTGGTTAGATTTGACAGGAGATTTATCAGTTTACATTGCTGCTGCACTCTCAGATAGCTCTGATTTAGATTTCCCTAGAGGAGTGGGTGTCCTTTGGCCACTGGAACAATGTGAGCAGTCTCCAAGAGATATCACAGCCCCAGACTGCTCCAAATAGCTAAAAGTGAGATATCCAATCTCAGAATCACTGAGTGGTTTGGGTTGGAAGGGACATTTCAGGCTCATGTAATCCAACCCCCTGCCATGGGCTGGGACACCTTCTACTATCCCAGGTTGCTCAGAGCTCCATCCAGCCTGGCCTTGGACACTTCCAGGGATGGGGCATCCGAAATATCCACACCATTACAAAAAAATGGCCACATTTTCTTCTGTTTATGCACCTGGAAGTTTGCCTTTAATNAAAAAAAAATGGGTTTGGCATCTGAAGCAGGCACAAGTGTCTGAAAAACTTTGTAAACCTCCATGAAGGAACAGAAGCTTTGGTGCTGCTTTTAAGACTGTTTCCAGTGCTCACCTTGACACAGCTTGGGACAAATGCCCGTCTTCCAAAAAGTTTTAAGCCACCACAAACTCACTGTGTTTAAAAACTTGAAGCTGCAGTGTGTGTTCTTTCATTTTTTATGCTGTTGTGTTTTGTTTTGGTTTATTTTTGTGTTCCAGAACCGGCTGCTCTGCCAAAACCCGTGAGGTTTGGGTTTGTTTCCTGGTTAGATTTGACAGGAGATTTATCAGTTTACATTGCTGCTGCACTCTCAGATAGCTCTGATTTAGATTTCCCTAGAGGAGTGGGTGTCCTTTGGCCACTGGAACAATGTGAGCAGTCTCCAAGAGATATCACAGCCCCAGACTGCTCCAAATAGCTAAAAGTGAGATATCCAATCTCAGAATCACTGAGTGGTTTGGGTTGGAAGGGACATTTCAGGCTCATGTAATCCAACCCCCTGCCATGGGCTGGGACACCTTCTACTATCCCAGGTTGCTCAGAGCTCCATCCAGCCTGGCCTTGGACACTTCCAGGGATGGGGCATCCGAAATATCCACACCATTACAAAAAAATGGCCACATTTTCTTCTGTTTATGCACCTGGAAGTTTGCCTTTAATGTGATAGAGCACAAAATTCTACCTGAAACGCTTAGATGGGCTTAGTCCAAGTGCCCAATAAAGTGTATGATTAGAACTGGGCCTAAACTGCCCAAGCCTTGATAGGAACCTGATTGTTTCTGCTTTCTCTGAAGATTTACAGCATTCCCTATTTGTGCTGTGCCTTGTTTTCCGTGAATTATAATAGCAGAGCTAATGAAAACCTGCAATAAATACTGATAGCACTGACATGAGATCAGCAAGGGGCATTAATACTCGTTGCAAAAAAATCCCTGGAAGATAAATGATGGGAGGAAGGACAGGCATTTCAGCTGATTTTATTGTGACACCAGAAATTAAAATCCAGTGCAATGCTGACATTCAAGTGTGCTCCCCTTTTTTTTGATTAGCTCAATAATACAATCAGTAACTTTTCCCTGCATTTATCATACTTAGTCTGTAATAGCTTTGGCCAAGTTAGAAACCAAAATAATAGTCCCCCTCCAAACCCAGCCCAATTCTAATATTTAAATCTTTATTTACAAATCTTATTCCACTGAAATATTTCTCCTCCTGTGTCTGGCAATTAAGCAGAGCATAATTTGGCATGCTGACATCACTGATCAAGCCATGAGTTGCTCTCAGGGTGCTGTTACCCACTGAGTCTTTCCACAGAGCTCAGTTTGCTGCATTCACCAGGCAGGACACAGATCCTGCTGGGATCTGCACTCCTGCATTAACTCAGCAGCTGAAAAATGTTTAACCTACATCTGAACAAACTTAATTTTAAGCCTAGAAGGAATTAGCAGACCTGGGGTAAAGTGAAAAAATGATTCTGTTTGAATTTGGGGGAAGGCAAAGAATAAATGTTTGAGGACAGGAATGGGCCTTGAGTTTCCTTCAGGCTCCAACATTTCTCTTTCCATGAGCCCTATTCTGGAAGGGATCTGTGGTCAAGGGGATTCCCTTGGGCTATTCTAATTTTTGGTGTATTTTATTCTGGAAGGAGGGAGTGTTCTGTCTAGGAGACAGGGAAATGAAGCAAATCGCATTTAGAGAAGCTGTGCCAGTGCCTAATTTCTGTATTGTTAAAGCACCAAATTAAATTCTTGGTAGCTCTGCAGTTTTATATAATTGCCACCATTTTTCACCGAGCTAGGGAAAAATAAACAATGCTGCTTGCATTAAGGGCCATACAGTGATGCTGCAGGGCCATGTGGTCCATGCTCAGGTCCTTGAGAAATACAAATATTGATGAGTTCAACCCCTCTTGCCCTTAACATTTTATTCCTGCAGTCTCTCATCCCTCTGACAACCTCCCACTCTAAAATTCATGGTGTACAGCACTGGATTCTAAACCAACAGCAGCACCTCAATCCTAACAGTTTTGAGAAAAAAACAAAACACAATGCTCACATTCAAGATTCATTATCCTGGCTGACCCAACTTTTGTGAGGGAATGAGATTTTACTGCTTTTTCTTCTCTGATGAAAAAAAGAATCCCATGTTTTCCACCATAGCATCTTGATAATTTTCATGAAATGTGCTCACCATTTCTTCCCTGGCATGTTTTGAAAGTGCAAAATACAAAGTCACCAATAATTACTTGAATTTTGGATTATTTTTTTTTTAATCTGGTGATAGTTTCTGTTTGTAGATAAAGGTTTGCACCTTAAACCAAAACCACTGAAACATTTTTCTTATACCTGCTCTGAGAAAATTCCTGAAGGAATTCCAGTCCTGGTGATTTGGATGCCTCTGAGTCTGACTTCAGCAATGGGAGACAAACTGATTTATCCCTAAAAGAGAAGAGTGTGTGTTCCCCAGTATATTGTCATGAGGAGCTGAGAGCTCCTCTGATAGATTATTTCTTAAATCTTTGCAAGAAATAAACAGCCTCCTGAATTTAATCAAACAGGTATAAAGCTCTTTAAATGTTCAGAGCTGGAGAAAGGGGATGCAGGAGTTAAACAAGGAGCAAAAGAGGAGATAAAATTGTTACTTAAATACCAGTTTGTGATGGGAAGTATGTTTAGGGAGTGCATTTTGTCTTGAATGTATTGAAAAGGAGACAGCATTAGGAGGAGATTTTTACACCTAGTGGGACTTTTATGTTGTTGTAGACAGGAATAGAAGAGCAGGATTGATGCTCTGAGTGTAGGAAGCACATCCATTTCAAAATTTCCTTAGATTTAGCAGTGTAACCTGCTCTTCCCCCTTTAACATTTCAGAGCTTTATTTCTGTTGGAATTCATTGCAGTGCCAGGATAAAAATACATTAAGCTGTAATACAAACCTTGGGCTTGATCCAGGTATGATGAAGTCAGTAGGAGTCTTCCTACAGCCTTTGGATGAGACTTCTGGTTGTTCTCCCAGCAATTATTTATGCCTTCTGGAAAAGAAGCATTTTTAACTGAGAAGTCAAACCCATTGATAGGCTCGTGGTGGAGTTCTCAAGGGTTTTATTTAAGCCACTCTGAGATAAGATGCAACAGTACAGAAACCATTGAGTCTCACTTTGAATCTCAGTGTATATTTTTTTTTTACTTTTAAAACTGACAGAAAGGAAATAATTTTCTATTATATCCATTTTTAGCCATTTGAATAAATTGCCTGATTGTTAAAGATACTAAGCATTCACACTTCAGAAGAGCACTTGGTGTTAGTGAGTGACGCAGGATGTTCCCCCCCACAAACAGAGAAATGAAAAGAGAAGCAAAATGTCCTGAAAATCATTCACTGTGACCCATTGTGCCTGGAAACAAGCCATACCTGGTGTTCTCCTTCATGTCCTCCTCCATGGCCTCCAGAATTATGTCAATTTATTGTTTATAGAACAGCTTTCTGTCAGAGGGTTCTGCTGGGTTTGATCTTTGTGAAAGCAACTGTAAGGACTTTGCTTCTCCAGGGACAGTGAAACTCGTAGGAGAACTCAGCAGGAGAGAGGAGCCAGTCCTGGTAGCTGTCAGTGCCTCATTTGGAGCCTCATCAAACAGAGCAGAAGGAGCTGTGACAGCCAGAAAGGTCTCTCTGGGTTAAGGGATGTGAGGCAGGAGTGTGGGAAGAGCTCAGGGTTGTGTGAAAAGCTTTGCTGTGAATGGACCCCACTGCAGATTGGGAGAGTTGGATGGGAAGAGATGACACAGAGCAACCTGGCTCAGTGGAAAGTGTCCCTGCCCAGGACAGGGGGTTGGAATTCAGTGGTCTTTAAGGTCCCTTCCAACCAAAACCATTCTGTGAGCCCATGGTTGTGTGCTTTGGGAACAGCATGGAGTGATGGGTGCATTGTGGAGGGCAGCTGGAGGTGTTGGGAAATGCAGGAGTGGAGAGAAGGGAGGATGTTCACCACAAATTAAGGATGGAATTGTATCTGCAGAGGTAGAGAGATCAAAGATCTCCAAACTGCTCCTGAGAATGGCTCCTGAAGTCATCAATAAGTGCTGAGTTATCCTTCTCTTTTAGATTCAAGGCATTTCTGAGGTAGAAGTTGCATCTGTGACATTCTTGTGTAATAATTCTTGAATTTAACTGCTTTTGGAGTTCTTTAATATATGGCTCCAAGATACCTATGACAAATGTTTGTGCGTTTGAAAGTATTTATTTTCCTCTGTCTAATCACTCAGTGCAGTTCTCCCCAAGGTCTTGTAAAATGAGAGCAATGAATAATTACCTTCTATTCACCTTTTCCATTAAGTTTATAAATGCATAGGTCTACCTTTTTTTTTTTCCTTTTTTTTCCCTCCAGTCTCCACAAAATTCATTTAATTTGGAAGAATTTTCATGCCTTTATTACTCTTGTCTGTATTTTCTGTTCTTTGGCTGAGCTGTGGCACTGCAGGCACAGGTGCCCCCCACACCTTAATGGGTAGTGGTCTCTGTGTTCTCTAAGCCTTTCAAAAGAGGCTTCTGTTCATTTATAAATGTGCTTTTACAGAACAACTCCAGCTAACACAAATTCCTTCCTGAGTGAATTGCTAAAATAGGAAATATTGTTGTAATTCTACTGTTGGTGATGCAACACTTTAAAACCCATCTGGTTTTAACTGTGCTGGATATTTTGGTATATAAGCAGATTTCACTTCTTCACCAGCTCTGGATCAATTAGAGACATAAAGATGAGCAAAGAACCAAAGCAGATCCCTGTGGGATTCTGCTCATAACTTCCCCTCATTGGCAAAATTGACTGTCTTTGATCCTTTAACAGGATACAGATCTGTGAGGGAGTTTTCCCTTGTTACCAGATAGTTTCTGGAAGAGCTTCTGTTAATGAATCAATCACAGAATTCTACTGATGTGGTGGTTCTGTTCAAGCCTTTAAAAGCTTGATTATATCTTGCTCATGTACCCTTGCCTGGTGATGTGTCTGTGGGCAGTAGGTGACTCTTCAAATCTCTAATGTGGCAATTGTGGAGAGAAAAACAAACAACAAATCTTGTACAGCTGATTAAGAAAACTTTGATTGTAAATTTAGGACAAACAGGACCCGAATCTGAATAAATTAAATCAAAATTTGAAGAAAACTGTAAAG
>VWYE01023556.1:0-100823 GCA_013398995.1 Alaudala cheleensis
ACATTGCAACCTAGGACACTTTCCAGATGTTGCCAGTTCCCAACTTAGGTCAATGTTTAGGTCTCTCTGTCACCCATACGTAATTGCTGCTGCCCTTGTGGAAGACAAAGACAGTACTTCCAGCCCTAGGAAACTGTCTGAATAGGAGGAGTAAATGACCTATGGTATTTAAAGAGAAGATTTTCATTTTTAACCTCAAAAATCTACAGCTGTATCATCCCAAGTCAAAAATCCATCAGTTTGCAGAGGAAAAACCACAAAAACAAAACAATAAACTGTTATTCCCCCTTGACACTGCAGAAAAGCACTGAGAAATTTGGAGCATAAAGAAAGAAAACAGAGAAACAGGTGAACTGACACAGGACAGTAAGGAAAATAGATTTGCTCAAAAGTTTAGTTGGTTCCTCTAATTCCAATTTCCTTTCCCATGAATTTTATCCTTCTATATTTTTTGAAATAAAGAAATGCCTGACATTCTGAAGTATAGCAAGATTATAAAAAACTATCTAGTAGAGCCACCTGAGAGTAACTATCTAGTTCTTCATCTTTATGATGGAAGCTTTTATACTCAGCACCAGTAATACTGAAGACGTAACACCTATTTCTAACAGGAAAAGGAGACATATATCTCTTCTAAGAGTTACTGCAAAATGGAGCATATTGTAGGATTCATCTGTCACTAAGCCTGGAGGACTTGAGTTTTTTCATAATAAAATCTGCCTGCAAATTTTCTGTAGGCAAGCAAACCAACTGCTTCTTTACTTTCAAATTATGAATACAGTCATTTAAAGTTTCCTAAACTGGATTCTAAAGCCTTTTCACTATTTGTTAGTATCTTAAGCTTGAAAAATGACTTCTGTTAGAGTGCTATACATCAGGTCATAATTGGTGGCCAAAGGACAGTTTTTGACTTTCTTGTTAGTCATGTTAATAGCTTAGGGACAGAATTTGAGAAAAATATTGTAAAACAGATCCTCACCTTAGATAAATTGCCTTTGGCTGTCACAGAGTTATGTCTTTTTCTACCAATTAAGAATCTTATTTCAGACTGTTTAATGTGTCTAAGGTAGGATCTGTTTTGATTTCAATAGCTCAAAAAAGTAGTTAAAAATAAATTTTTCTACCCTCATGTGCTAATTTTGCCTTTTCTAATTTTAGTTCAGTCAGACAGAAAAACCTATATTCAATAACTTAGTTTTCTTCTCACATGCTAGGAGAAAATAACAGTACTTTTAAGTTTAACTGTATTAATAAACATTTCCCATGAACAACTAACTACATGACTAGAAGAAACAATGACCCTCAAATACAGGAGGAGTTGCCTAAGCAAGCACAACATTTTTCTACAAAGATGACAATAATACAGAAAGGTCTCCCAAAATAAGAATAATCCAGAGCATTTGTCTGGTGTTCCATCTCAGTAATGAATGGTATGACGTGAAAAGAATTTTACTTTGTAAAAGTAAAAATGTACTCTCGGAACCTCTTTCTAGAGTTTGCTATGTTGCTATTTATTTATTTATTTATTAATTTCTGCAATATGGAAATGGACCTTTGATAAAAAGGCAGTTCTGCTTACACAAGTTCTGCTTACACAGGTTCTGCTTTACACAGTTGTATAATGAATGATTTGTGCCTTTTATGTCTAAATGCCTTTTTTTCTCTCTAGTCATCCATGCAACTTTTTTTTTCTTTCAAGATTGTTGACCAGTGAATTTCTTCTTGCAGGTAACACCTAACTGACACATTTTCAAATAATCAGTTCTTCATGGCAAACATGATCAGGTGGTAATTTTTTTTCTTTTTTTAAATAAGAATATACAAGTAAATCTAAAAGCCAAGGCCTCTCAAAAGATTAGAAGTTAATTCCTACACATGTCACTCTTTTAAATGCGAATGCATAAAGAAAATATATACCCAGGTTTTTGATGTAAAACTTTCTCCAGCACAAGTTGCCCCTGTTTAAATGCTCTTGTCCAGACTAAACACTTATTTTATTCTTTATAAAACTTGGCGTAATTCAATGGGAAACCTACTCATCAATATTCATTAGCTACTGCCTTCTTTTTCAGATGGGCTTACTCTGCCTGAATGTTGACCATATTTCAGCTCATCCAAAAAAGCTGTAACCCAAAGGCAGACAAATAACAGCATTAAGTGCCTATTTTATCCATTTGTAATAATAGAGTCTGGTGTGTTTACCTCATATATGGATGTCCTGCTGAGATTTTCCAACATTAAGGAAGTGTTCTGTGGAATATGACAAATTAAATGCAGAATCCAAAAGTTTAGAAATTCTCCTGCTGAGGAGTCCCAAGGGAAATACAGCATTGAAGATTGTCTCAGTGGAAGCAGGAGATTGGGGATGGCTGACACTGATGAAACATCATCTAGACTTCTCCAAGTGCAAGCACTCATAGAAGACTGTGGTGTGCAACACTCTTACAGCAGGTGCAAATTCCTTTCTCTCTTGCACATTGGTAGAAAGAATAGAAAAGTCAGAGAATGTGTCTTTCCACATAGCCTGTGCAATATTAGAAGGAGAGAGCTTGACAATGATCTTGAAGGCTGAGGGAAAGCTTCCAGCTGCTAAAAGAATAGACCATTTCCAGAAGCTGACCTGAGAACTGTGTAGTAAGAGTCAGACACTTGGATTTACTAACTTTTAAAACACACATAGCAATTGAGGGGCTGACAGACCTTTTCTACATGAGCATACACCAAAGTTTTGAGTTCACACCAGTGCAAACAGGGCTGGACAAAGAGGAACTGCCCACTAGGTGGTTTTCGATCCAGGCTGTAGATGTCATGTCCTTGCAACCCAGCTTTTCCTTGTGTCAGGTCTCTTTCCTGATGAACCTTCCACCAAATCATGATAAGATACACTGAGAAAGAAGGAGTTTTATTGCAGATTATATAAAGTACACATATGGAATAAAGGCTTGATGTGGCATTAAAGAAGAGAGAAAGAGAAATGACATGGAAAAAAGGGGCAGAAACATAGTCACAGTGAAGAATTACCTCAAAGATAGGTTATGGGGATTATGTTAAATTGTGATTGTTCAGGGCAAGATGCAAAGCTTTAAGGATTCAGAGCTTACACTCGAGAAAAGTGTAAGAACAGCATAGTCCTGCCAGGGTCTGGATGGCAAATGAGGATCTGGCCCAGTGTTTTCCTGCTTATATCTGTGTCCACCTAATTTTTTTGTTTGTACTTTATCTGCCTCAAAAGAAGCATAAAGAACCCAATATTGTTTTACTTTCCTCCCTAATATCTTTTTTAGTCTTTTTATGTAGACTAATGTGAATATTGCCTTTTTAAGGTTTAGTAAATATTAGTACTCTGGAGCCTCTTTCATCTTAAACCAGTAGATTAACTGTAAGTTTGCATTGCAACATTTCTATATTCCCCTCTGCTACTAAAAAAAAGAGTGTGTTTGACCATTTTATTTCTAATCCTTATACTGTGTTAGCAACCTTTTTTTTTTGATAAAAAAAAACATCCCATCTCTATTCCTTATAGAAGTTTTAAAGTAATTTCACAGCTGAGTGGAACCCTAAACAGAGCTATCTTAGTGTAATGAAGCAGAAAACGATTTCTCCTTAACAAGACTGGTATATAGTGACAAACAGCTCATAAAAATCCCATCTGCCACACAATACTTTCATTTTAGTCTCTTTCACAACTAAATGCTGTGTTTCCTGTTTCTTTTTAGAAGGAAAAGAGGATATATAAAGCCTAACCCATCCAATTGTCCTTTGACAAAAGAGAAAGGAAAAAAAAGAAGAAAACAAACACAAAACTCTCATCTTATAAAACACTGACAGTAACCATTCCAAACACCACAAAGGTGTAATGTCACTTTTGGATCCAATTAGTGTACACTGGTTTTTCCTCTTTTTTTTTATAGTAAAAAGGAAAAGCTAACCATTTGTACTGTAAAAAAAATTTTCTGATAATTTAACAGCTGTCTACATGTAAAAACAATCTGTTATGGGTTTTATATTATAAGAATAGTTCTTCAGAGACTGCAATCAAATAGATAGTAATTAATTACCTGTAACTCGATCAGTTGTTATCTTCTTTACGTATTTGGTAATTAGTAGCCTCATCCTGTACCCTCTTTCCCACTCAAATTAATACTCACTGACTGACAAGTTCTCCACAGTATTTACAGAAATTCTTCATCAGAAAATACTGTAAAGTCTCCCTGTTTTCCAAACAGTGTCATGAACTGCTGCAGTTCACTTGTTAACACGCTGTTAGAAACATGCTTTGCTAAGGGCAATGCTCCTTTCTGTCATTTGGGAGCAGAACCATCTCTTGTGCCTGGTCTTGCCTGAAGGGTTTTGTTTCTGTTTTAGAAAGATGGTAAATACCTGTGTCTTTGCAGCAAGACACAATGCATCCTCAGAGTAGCAATGAAACATTTTTGTGATGCTAATGCACAGCCTACTGTACGTGACTATAAGCTCCTGAATTGTGACTGATCTTACCTGAAATGACATTCATACCTGCTCTTCAACCTTATGGAGAGAGAAATAATTGTTTAGCTGGGCTTCTCTATACTTAGACATACACTTTTGCCACTCCCTTCAAATCCACTGGTTTTAGTGTGTCTTGGTGATTAATGCTTTTTTCTGGAAGATCATAAATTTATCTACCTAAGCAATCAATTTTTGAACAACAGCATCACCTTTTCCAGAGGTATAATTTCACACTGGATGCATGCAGACTCATCATCAGACCTTGATACGCAAGTCAAGTCACAGGATTCAAAGCTAATTTCTAATTCTTTTGAGCAAAACTTGGATAGTACTTGGCTTAGAAGTTGCTCTGACTGTGGCAAAGACAACCAAGGAGATAAGCCATTGAGACACCTTAAATAAGAGAAGAAAATATCAACAGCATGTGTTTCAACTGTTGGAAATAGAGCAGAAATTGTTACAGTTTGTTTATACAGCAATGCATGCCACATCTTAGACAGATAAGTAACATCATATTAAAGAAAAGTTGTCAGGTGGCATTCAAAAGATCAAAGTACTCGTTGCAATCTTTTTTCAGCAATGAATATTAGCTGAGAAATCTGACGGCATTTGATACTCACAGACATTTTCCTACTCACTCAGCTGATTTTTTTGACAAAGTTCAATGTACTTGGTTTCAAGGTGAGTACACAAGGCATACCCAGAAGGCTTCTATTCGACTTCCTAACAGCTGTGGAAGGAGCATTGCTGAGGGTGCCTGGAGGTTGTTCAATAAAGTGCCCTGAGGCTAGGAGAAACAGAAGGCTCCAGAAGGGCAAAATACAGTACCTGATTTCCAGAGGTGTAAATCTAATCAGTGGCACTGAATGTATGTAGATTCATCGTTGTGTAAAAGGGCAGAGTCTGGCCTGTGCTTATCATCTTGCTAAATCTGGTTCACTCTTCTTGATGACAAGTACTGTGAAGTGGTGACAGGGGCCCACTGGGCTGTGCTGCAGCCCTTTTGTCCCCATCCAGTTCTCACACCCTGTCCTCAGTCCTCCAGCAAAATGTTCAGCAACAATTTGATTTGGGTAAAAAAAGGAAGAAAGAGTAAAGTGAGAAAATATTTGTCTTGTAACAACACAAAAGTCTCAGTAAAAATTTGCGAGCAATTTTGAAATTTGAACACTCTGTGGCACTGCTTTTTTTACTTTTCTGCCAGTATATGAGTGGACACTGCAGAAGCTGTATGAGCTAAGGTTAAAATTTCTTCCCCTTTCTTGCTGCCCTACAATGCTTTTTAGCTTTTATGGAAGCTTAGATTAGTCTGGCCTAGGAGCAATAGTGGATTATTGCCTGTGTACTCACACACTCCACAGGCAAATTGTGAGGAATTCAGGGTATGATGCAGTAAGATCAGTCTATACTGAGAGCTCCTTGGCTTTTATATCATGCTCATGTAGAGACTTCAAATGCAATTGTGCTGGGAGATCAAAAAAGGAAAGAGCATTGCTGCTTAGTGAATTTCAAATCAGTAATGTGAAACACATTACTAATAACATCGAGTAACCAATAAAGCCAGCTCCTTGGCTTTTATTAAGAGTCTTTTGTGATGAGAGGATACAGAGTCAAGTGGACTGTGAGAGTTGATGCTCCCTTGTTGCAGAGATCATCAAAAGGCTGAAGGCCATCAATTCTAATTATTTCTAAGAGTGGTTTCGGGGGAGCTGTGACTGTCTAGACAACTGGTAGCATCCTAATTAGCCAAAATTTCATGACAAAATGATTTTGGCCTTTACTGAGGACGAGTTTGCATCACAGTGCAGAACTGAGTCCCAGATCTGGATGATAGTTTATTCTTCTGGCACATATTTAGATTCCTAGCTGTTTAAATGGGCAAATGAAGAACTAAGATTTTAAATTTTAAGAGTTTAAATACCTCATTGGATCTGGACCTGACCCTACAATGCCTAGTAACTTATATTGGATTTTTTTTTTTCTGGACTTGAACAATCTGTGTAAAATGATGTAAATAACTTAAAAAACATTTTACAAGCCAGCATGGTGTGGAAGAACTGTTCTGGTACCAATGGTACTAAGTTCTGATTTCAATCCAAACAGCTTGATGTCATAATTTTAACAGAACCTTCATAGCTGGTTAACTCAATAATGGCAAGAACAGAAGTTTTTTAATGTAAGAACAGAAGAAACATTCATCTGAATCTGTATTTTGTCTTTGATGTCTGCTGGCAGCAGGTGCTTAGAAAAAAAGCAAAAAAAAATTAGGCTTTCATGAGTAGAATTTTCTTTCAATATCTGCATATCAGAACTATTAAATTCTGCAAAGGTTAATCTTTTATTATTTGGGATTTAATTGGGTTGGATTTTTTCCTCTCACAGAAATGTGTTTTTTAATCTCTACTTAGATTTTAAGAAGTAATAGAGTTGAGGTTTTTAGTAGCCTAATCTATAAAAGTATCCATTTTATTTTTTCTTCTTTTTTTAGCATTTTTAAAGTTTTGACAGATGGTAATTGCCACTTTCAGAGAGGTTTTTTTTGCTGTTGTTGGAAAAAGTCAAATCCTTGCTTTGGTTTGCCTTCTTTTTGCATCCCTCATTTTTCTATCAGATAGCATGATAAAAGACTGGCATCCATCAAAGTTTCCAAACTCTAAAGTGAAAAATAAACCTCTCAAAATCAAAAACTGTCAGTTTTGTTTGTATCAGGCTTTCTAATTCATTTGTAGCAGTAAAAGTAATTTATATTTTTTAAAGGCCGGATACAATAAACTTGAATGAGATACAAGGCAGAACTGACAACAGCTGATGACGATGCTGAGTGTTTAAGGATGTGCAGGGAGCAGTCTCCAGGATATGGAAGGCATTTCCTTCTGGTCACTGCAGTCCAGCCAGGATATCTCAACAGCTGAGGGTCTCCCCATCCCAGCAGATGAGGCTGCTGCTCCTGCTGTGCCCATGTCCAGCTCCAGCCAGTTGCAGCACTCAGCGAGTATTTCAGAGAGGCTGGAGCACACACATGCACACCAATGCAGCTGGCCATGCAGACTGGTGTCTTTAGCAGCATTAATATGTACTACTGTGAAAACTCACAGAAAACAGAGATACAGGGGGCCATATCCAGTTTCTCCCCTCTGGCCAACCAGCCCCACACACATAGTATCCAAATTCAGGAGAGAATTCACGGGAAAATTCCCCAATTCACTCTCCAGATTTGTACCCATGGTAATAATGGCCTTGAATATCAGCACAGTCTCTAATTCTGTGTAATGCCTATGCCCAAACCCTGGGTCCCTCTCCCTGTGTGCAGACCTTCCCCCACTCAACAGCTTGTCCAGTTTGATCTCCTGCAGCCTTATGTATGTAGTCATACTGATCTCACAGGCAATCCCACAGTTACAGTTCCCTTAGGGATTGTATGGGCTCTCTATTTTATGCCTAATGTCAATGCCCAGACCTCAGGCTTTCTTGCCTATCACTCAGACCTTGAATCCTTCCAGATGCAGGTTTCCTCCTGCTTTTGAGTGAGTCCAGCTCAAAGTTAGTGAATTACATATGAATACCTGAATGATAGCTTTTAATATTAACCTCTTAAATATAGGTGTTCTTGTGTAAATCACTGGCACAAGACAAACACCCACAGGTCTCTGCTGCCAACCAACCCTATTCTACATGCTGGTCCCTCTGGCTCCTGGGACCTAGACCTACTGGCATTGTCACCTTTTTTCCTGTTGCTGGCACTTAGACTACAGCAATCATACATATAGGAGATTGAATCATATAAAAAAAGAATAGGATTTAGTAGCAAAATATGACAGGCTGTTGCAGGGCTCTGGGCTCAGAGAGAATAGCACACTGACCAACTTAAATCTATCTTACTCCTTTTTTTCCCACTTCTCCTTCATTCTCCCATGTTTGCTCCTCCATGATCTCTCATCTTTTCCTTTCCACATTCTTGGTGCTTCCCCTAAACACCTCTAAACAAAGTTTACATAGCCTCACAAGTTGCTCCTGATATCCCAAAATACTAACAGTTATATCCTTGACCCTTTTTTTCCAGTGACAAATTTTGGACTGCCCTAAAAGGCTGTGCCTGAGAAAATCCTTCGGCAGCCCTTCAGGCAGCAATCAAATAAGTCTAGTCTTCATTGCTCTCTCCAATACCTTCTTCCCATTACTGCAAAAGTGTTTGTGTGCTTGATCTTTCATTTTCCACACTGTTATTTCTTTTAACAAATAAACAAATAGTCTGCAACAGGGTAACTTAATAGAGTTATGCTCTTTCAATCCGTTTAACCTTACATTAAGAAACTAAGAACTTTGAATTCTAACATCACATGTCCATGATTAAATATGTTTGAAACAATACACTATTTTAAAATAAGTGGAAAATACACTAATTGACTAGCAATGAAAACTTTACTTGAATTGTCTGTGAGAGATTAAATACATTTAAATTATTGCTGATAATTCTGTGGGGTGATGATCTAACAAAGCATTATGCTAAGTTTTGCAGTAATGTGATATTTTCTTCTATATACTATATTCTGAAAAGCCTGTACTCAAACCAACTGTTATGGATTAAAAAAAAATATTGTCAAACTATCATAGTGCTCATCAAAGTAGTGATAAGGGAAATCCAAGCAGCCTACAATTCAGAACATATAGACTCTGCTCTGCATAAGGCCAATGGCAAAATGTGAACATGTAGATTTTGTGAACTTTGTCTGTGTATATTCAATCCAAAAGAAAGTGATTCTCTTTATTGGAAATTCTATTCTCTTTTTTTCCTACCCACTAGTTAATGATAAAGACAGTGAGAAGGCTCTTGATGCAAAAATCAAAGTTTGTAAAAGACACATTTTAAAATGCTCATCTTCATGAGTAATGCATTCTCAATTTTTCATTTACTTTTCCACTAGATGTGCAAATCCCATAAAAAAATTAATGCTCTCAGATACTGCCAGCTAATCCTCTCTCCCTTACTTGATATAATGGAATGAGAATTTGAAATTCAGAGGATTATGAACAAATCCAGATCCTGAAGGTATGAATGCTGTTCCAGTTGACTTCAGTGGAAGATTCACATGTACATCAAAGGGAAAGATACAGCCTTTATCCTTTAAAGATTTCTGCTAGAACTCCTTCATTGGTAATGACTTCTTTCTTTATTTCAAGCACTTTCAATTTGCCAGGAAACCTGAGCATAAACAGGATTTAAATCATTCAGTTGCAACTCTACTTCTCTCTTTCTATCAGAACATAATAGGATTCAAAATAATTATGAGATTTCTCACGAAACTAATGAATTCAAGAAAAGTGATCCTACAGGAGTACATCTGTCTACTCCAGTGCCTTCTATCAATGAACAGTAGCTCAGTATTAGTTGAACTAAAGCAGAGACTACTTCCAAACATGCAGAACTCATTTAAAGTCAGATCACTCAAGCAGAACATCCCACGAATGCTTGACAACACTGACAAGTTTTAAAAGTCATCCATAAGCAAGTGAAAGCCCATGCCACTTTGTCTCTTCAGTGACTTGTTGAGTTGTTGATGTGTGTAGGCACACACATACACAAGTTTTCACTCTAGACTGAAGTTTGGTAGAGACTGGAGTGAGAAAGAACTAACCCATGATTTAAAAACACCCCAAATGAGATTTTAGTCTCTAACATCTGGAATTTGGTTTATTTTTCCTTTTTCAGTGTCTTGTTTGACTATGTATTTAAATTTAGGTGACTACAGAGCAGTTGTATATACTTTTAATGGGTTCCTCAGTTCCCATAATGATCTCTGGAGCCCCGTCATGATTAATACGGTAAGCGATCCCCTCAGATAACAAACTCCTCCCATCAAAAAGTGAAAGTTGCAATTCAGTTTTCTAAACATAAGCAGTTAGGTTCATTTGAGACATGATCCTCACAGTTGGTCATGGGTAAACCTCTCCCAACACCACTGTCTGCATTGTCAATGGTGTAGGTTCACTCACTCATTTAGGATGTCTTGGGGTGTGAGACCTGGACTCCAAATGCTGTTTCACAAGATCATGTGTCTCTACTGAGTCCATGTACAAGGTTAAATCAAATATTCTTAGGGGTCTTACGGGGCACTAAGTTTCTACATCCAGGAAAAATTTATGCCCTGCATCACCTCTGAGCATGCTGGAGTTGAAATACCTAATTCTAGTGAAGACAATATGGACATCAATATTAAGGTGCCTGAATCTCATCCTGAATGCCATTTTAAAGTTCATCTGTGCAATCACAGATGCTTGGTACAATTTAGAAGTCTCTGTAGGATATCCTGGTGCACCTGCTCATTCTCAATGGCATGCTTTTTTCTAGGCCATGTCTGTGGAGTCTGGGGTATCTCCAGTCACAGTACGTGCCTGACATGTCTAAGTTGGTTATCTACACCATACTACAGTAAAACATGACTGATGGGCCTCCATCTTATCTTAGACTTCCACTTTAGGAAAACAAAACTTGTGCTCTGGAAATGCTCCTGGATTTCACTTGAACACACAGGAAAGCTGGACAACTAACTTATCAGCTTTTTGATACCTAGAGAGAAGGTTGTGAACAAAAGCATAGACATCTAACACCATTCCAAACATCCTGAATAGCCTGAGATGAGCACAAGGGACTATGGAGCATGGGCTCCCTTCTTGCAGCAGCATCTGCAGTCTAGGTGGAGTATCTCTGGGGTGTCCAGAATTACATTCACTATCTGTGTTTATTCATTTGAATAGATCCACTGATAACAAATCAAGTATACACTAAAAGGATCTAGAAAACATTGTTTTGGTTTGATTCTTGATTACAAGCAAAAAAAGTAGCTGCTCTGACCACCAAATCAGAACACCTGTAAGACAACTGCTTTTAATTTTTTAAGTAGCTTTAAAAATTGTGTTAGAAATTGGGTAAGGCACATATAATTAATGAAACTTTCCCATTAAAGAGTTAATTTATTTTTCACCAATTTTTCCTACATTCTAGAAGAAATTGACCAAATTTTGTCTTACTGCTGCTGAAAATGATACCTTCTTTCTTGCTATGTTGAATAGCAACTCATAAATGCTATAAAGCAACTCCAAATATACCGCATATGGTGGGGTTTTTTAATACAATACATGATTTCTACATTACACATATGAGAGTGATATTTATGTATCAAAAATTACCATAACAGGTATGGAAGGGCAACACTTCCATACACAATGTAGTATTTGTCAACTAACAACAACATAACTATAGTGGTGATCTAAGTGGAATTAATGAGTGAAACCTACTGCTGCACAGAATTTCATGCATAACTTTATTTTGAATGGATCATTAGTATTCATGGCCAAACTGTGTCCTTCGGCATGTATTAATAATGTTCTCTGGGACAACACAGAAAAAATAACTCATAAATATGCCTGCAAGGAGTAAGACACCATAATTAAATCATAATAATTAACATGGATATCAGATTATTTATTTATAATAACTTACCTGTATAACTCATATTCTGAGAGATACAGATGGACATGTTTTAAGGGCAACTCCATTCTGGCTTCAGAGGTAGGTCACCTTTATGTTCCTTAATATCTTGTTACCTTATTCATGAAGCTAATTAAATTTATAAAAAATATACACCAAATTTTAAAGTGGGATCATACGGGCTTCAATTTCTGTCATGTTGTGTCACATAGGAGAGGAACAGGTAACCCCAGAGGTGCAGTTAGCAGCCATGGGCAGAACACTTTCTGAGCTGTGCAATCTGGGACATGAATTGGTACTACACCTGGGTTTTCTGCTCCTCTAAGCTCATGTTTGTGTAAGGAAAAGCTAAAAAGGGGAAAGGAAGAAGAGGCATCACTGTGTCATTGATAAATATCTGAAGTGTCAATACTTGCTATACAAAAAGAAAGAAAATTTTTTTCTACATCGGCTAAATCTACATTAGAGTACATTTGCAAAATAACTGTTCAATCAATATCTATTCTAATAAGTGTTTTAAAATATTATATATATACATATATGGTGCTTATATATACATATATCTATACATACAAAAACAAGAAACCTATCATTCAGGCAAAGAAGAAAACTTAAAGGTAAAGAATGAGGGGACGATAGAAGACAAAGCAACTAATACCTAATTTTAAATTTCAGAGAGCTTTAAAATCTGATTAAAGTAGCTCCTTATTATTTCAACAGTAAATATTCTGCACTGCATAAACACTAGAATTTTCTTGCTAACACAAACAGGTATTTGCCCAGAAGTGATCATCAGCACAAAGTTTACATGAATAACATTCAGCCTAATCATAGGCTGGTTTGGGTTGGAAGGGACCTTAAAGATAATCTAGTTAAAATCCCTCTGACGTGGGAGGGAACACCTTTCACTAGACCAGGCTGCACAAAGCCCCTGGCCTTGCCCAGGGGCATCCACAATTTCTCTGCACAACGTGTTCCTGTACCTCATGACCCTCATAGTAAGGAATTTCTTTCTAATATCTAATCTAAACTTATACTCTTTCCGGAAGTCATCTTGAGGGGAATTCTGAGTACTTAAGTAATCCTTTCTTCTTATTACTTTTCCATTTAGAACCCAAACAGGGCCCTGAGGATTCTGCCATTGAGTAATGGTGCATGCAAATATCATATTAGTCTCCCTATTCCTCATATGTATCCGGTTATATTTCTCCTATATTCTCCTATATTTCTCCTATATTTATTTTCAGTTTGGAACAATGGGCAATCATTTCTGGGGGGGGNGGAAGTGTATTTTTTATTAGGAACTTCTCATTAAAAATCTCTCCGAAACTAGTGACTGCATCCTTTGTGTTAGGTCCAGGACTTAATCCTCTTTTGAAGCTTCTCAGAGAAATTGATGGGAGCAAAAACTGCAACACATTCCCTTTCAGAGGCACATTTGGAAACCTTGAAGGAGGAAAAATATTATCATTTAACTGGAGTTGGTCTGATCTCTGCCAGCTGAATCCTTGCCACCGACCTATCCTCTTGTATTCAAATATTTTTGAGTAGAATTGAGGCTTAACTCATCTTTGCAAGTAAAATATTTCACAATACTATTTTTAACCCTGTCTTTCTCAGGGAAGATCAAGAATGGAGTAAATTTTGCCTAACCAATACCTATTCCAACCCATCTTAATTTTCTTCCATTGATGTGTTTTAAAAAAGCTATTCAAAAGAAGCTAATTGGGCTTTATTTGCTTTGTGTGATATTTCAATAAATTCATCAGGAAAAGAAAATCAGAAAATGAAGTTTAGCATTTTTTTTTAATTGTGCAAGGTATACCATAAACCGTGTCAGATAATTTAAATATATCTTTTACCTATAATATTCAAACCCAACATCTTCAGTAATTTGCTCACATAAATGTATATGCTAGGAAATACAGACTTGGGGATGGAAAAGCTTTAAGGATGAGTTATTTTTGTATGATGCAAATATACAAATTGCTAAATGACTTAAAGGAAATGGCAACGCCATACATGTTACCAAGATAAATGTTCCTACTATGAAAAGCAAGTTAAGTATCTAACTAGCCACTATTTAAAATGCCACTGAAATTAACTGAGTTATACACCTGTGAACTGGATCAGGGACAGCTTACAGTAATGATGTTCTAATAACACATCTCCAGATGGCTTATCATATATAGGGCTTTCTGCTTGGGGGCCTCAAAAGACAAAACAGGCATATGGGGTAGTTTTATAACTAAATGGATCTGTTCCAAATGCAATTCATCTTTAATATGTCTAGCAGAACAAATACCTCTCTATCGGCACCTTTTGGAGGACTATATTTAGATGTTTGTCTCTCAGAGTATGTCCTTGAGACATCCAGAGAATTGCATTTGCACAGTTGGTGCTGCAGTAATGTAAATACATCATATTACCACTTGTTGAATATTAGCTGCATATCCTTGCAAGCATTTCCTAGCTCAATTACCATGTGAATTACCATGAAATAAGAGTTTTCCAATGACAACAGCATAACACTGTGTGCATACATTATTTTCACTCTTCTCCCTTCCTCTGTAGCACTTTTGAATACACTTGGAGCTTATTTAGACCCTAAAATAAAACCTGCTAATTTATGACAAACTTTGCAGCAACTTTGCATAATTACAATGATGACCTGCTATGTCAAGAAACTGAAATAGTTAATGATGTACTGCAAAACCTCCTTGAAAAGCACAATTCAGGTTTATTACTTAAGAGAATGTTTGGTTGCAATGGAAGGCAGGTCAGAAGTTGTCTGTATAGCAGGAGGTAAAGAAAATGAAAGAAGGGTCTGAGGAATCAGCATTTTAAAGAGACAGCATGAATCATATTCTTACAGATCTCTTCACTGAGTGCTTTTGTGCTTTTTTGACACTGTGCACAGCTGCAGCTGTGCTTTGCTGTGTGTGAATTATACATTGCACTGCAGGGAGGTGAAAAGGGGAGGGGCAGATTTCACAGCCCTCCAATGATTAAGCTCTTATTTTTTGCTCTTTAGAGCTCTGAAGGAAGTTCTGTTATGTTGCCCCATTTTGCACTATAAATTAGTTCCCAATAGTAGCATGTCTTCTGCATAATCGTAGGAAAGTCGACAGCTGCCAACTGCCCATTGCACAATGGCTTGGATGTACTGGGGTGCCAGCCCAGTCCTAATAGAAGGATTTTTCACCTTGACAGGAATGTGTAATTCTCACTGTCAGACAAAGCATCAAACCTGTCTGTTAATGGAAACTTGCATTTATTTGACATCTGTCCTAAGGACATCAGAAAATGCTGCTTGTTATACATTAAAACTGTTATTCACAAGATCTATATGGTAGTGATTTATTTTCCTTTACTTCATTAGCAAAAATTGTAAAAACCTCATGTTACTATAGTGTAAATACAGCAGATGGCTTGTCAGGTCTGAATTTTGTTTCCTTGATGTGGCTGTTTGAACACTATTTTTTGCCATAAGATTTTCTTGCTGCTGTCCAAAGAAGTGGACTGCTCTGCACGGAAGAGAAATTAAAGTTAGAAACATTTGAACATACCAGTTTCTGAAAGAGACTCAGCACTTTTGAAATGGAGGTCCACAGGCTCTTGAGATTTTAAGGACCAGTTCTGAAAAGTTACTAAGATGAGCCTGTTGAAAGCACTCTCAATTTGGTGTACAAGGCTCTGAGATGCTGCCAGGAAAGCAGTGGGTGTATGGAAGAACTGGCCACCACTGGTTTCCAGTCTCACAGATTAGATCATCTCTTACTCCATCACTGAACTCAGTATAATCCTGTCCAGACCCTTTATTTTAATTTTCCAGGACTTAATAGTTTGTTGAATACTCAGTAAGAATTTGACAAAATACTTTTTTTCTTTTTTCATACTGGCATACAATCAGCTCCTTTACAAACCACTCCAAGAGATCAATCAGAGGTAAGTTCTGGCAGCCACAGAGCCACCCATAGCACCTTTCTTTGGAAATTCTTCCCCAATTTTCTTCAAAAATCACTGTGTGCATTTACACACTTGCTCCTGAATTTAAGAAAGCTTTAAGTATGTCTTTTAGTTTTCTCTTCTTGTCCTGTCTTTATCACATGACATATTGAGTCAACAAGTACATTTATAAGAAGTTTTCAGAGGAAATGTTTTTTGTCTCAATATGAGGAAACCATAATATTACAGATTTTGCTAGATTTTTGCTTATGAGCGAAGATCTCAGATCAAAATTTCCAACTCAAATTCTTTTTCTTCCAAAAATAATTTTTTAACCCTTGACATCTGATTAAAAAACTGTGTATTTTTCACCTGTCTATTCTGAAGCAGAATGAAAATAGTGTCACAGTTTCAAAATTTCCAACAAAATTTATATTCTGCTTTTAGGACAGCTCCACTTAGAACCTGATCTTCCCACTACTAATAATAGAATTTCAAATGTGTCATCTCAAGTCTTAATTCAGTCACACTTTGTCTACTGGAACCTTTGTTTGAAGAGGTAAGTTATGGGAAATACTGCAAACATATTGGAGGGGTGTGTGCTCTAAAGTCAGACGGTTGTACTCTGTAAATCTGCACAAAATCTTGGCTTGTCTCACACTAAGAGGCCAACGGTTGCTTACTGTTAGCAGTAACACATTGTTAAATCTAAACTTTTTACAACCTGCTTAGGAATTAAACACTTAGATAAACTCTGATTTAAACTGTTGCCAAACACATCGTTTTATCACACAGAAAACAATAATATTGCTGACAGAAACTTTATGGCTTCCTGTAAGAAGGCAACAGCTGAGAACAAATCATTTAAATAAAAGATCATATTGAGTATTTCTAGACATAAAAATGCAAAAAAACCTGTGCAAAATATAGATGATCGACTGCATATGCCATAAATGCTATATGTCTTCTTCCTGTTGAAGTCAGCAGTGAAAATTTCTACAAGTTTTTATGTGCTGAGGTTCCCAGGAACCTCAGGAAGAGAATGTCTAACCATGGGCTCTAACGTAACCTCAAAATTTCAAGCATTAATGTATTTTTTAGTCTTTTAAACTGTAAGCAAGATCTATAAAAATTATTTTCTACTAAAAAAGTTCTGGATTTACTGATGGAATTACTTTTCTGAACATGATATGCTTTTCCACACAAGACAAAATAAAGAAAAACTTATTGAGAGCAACATTTAAAGAAATTATAATTTGTTTTTTTCTATGCAAGAATACCAGTACAATATTTCAGCATTTTCTTTACATTTTTCAGGCAAAAAAATTCCCCTAAAATTTTAAAAAACAAGTGATTGGGTTTTCAAAATCCACCAGTGCATAACACTTGCTATTTCCAAGAAAGCAGCATAATGGTGATACTGATTGTAAGATAATAATCACTGATGTCCCAATATGATCCCAATGCAGACCTAAGTATACAGAATAGAAGACTCAGTAGGCTCTTAGGATCACAGTTACAAATTCTGCTTTAAAATCTTGAGTATCCTTGGACTTCAACTTCTTTTTTTTTTCCATCTTTGCTTTCTTCTATGGAGACATATTCCTTTACAGACTACAGACATAAAGCTTTAGAGATGCTGAATTCCTATCATTCATTCATTGCATTAATTGAGCGCTGTGGAGACATAAATCACTCCTGAACTGTTGCAGTTCAGGACTTGAATTTAGAAAAAACTGTCTTTGAGATTTCTCATGAATTCTGAAGAGGTCTGTGATGGAACACTGCACTATTCTAAGACACATATAAACTTTTAAGAAGGGGAGTATGCTGACTCCTTCAGGTGGAGTCACCACTACATTTCACAGGGCAGACTGTGCTTTTTGTACGCGGAAATCCTTGACAAAATGTCCATGTACCCTGATACATTCTTGCACATGGCCAGAGTGGAATAAGCCGCATGGAGATCAAGTTTCTGAGGGTGCCTGCACCTCACAGAATAGCTTAAAAATAATTTGTGAGATGGATCCTTGGGTATATTTTGTACACCAAAAGGTTTAATAAACTTACAAAATAATAAACAATAAATGAATAAATGAACAAAATAGAAACTGAGCACAGTACTTACAGACATTGTACCCAAACAACACCCCAAGAAGCCCAGAGAAGCTTTCTTCTCTGCCTTAAATACAGGATGACTTAGGTGGGATTTTTGGAAAACTGCCCCATAGAGAATGGCTACATTCCTGAAAGAAAGGTAAAGAGACCTATCTGTGTTTCTGTCTTGATATTAAGACAATGGTTGCAACCAAAGCAAAGAATCTTCTAGAGCCTTTCCTTTTAAGTCTTATGGTAAAACTGAAATCCTTTTTCCTTATGTGGAAAATACCAGTTTGGTTTAAAGTTGCATTACTACAGTACTCTTGTTACAATGTACCCAAATGCGTGACAAAATGTGAGAACAAAAAAAAATGAATTAGGTTAATTTCATATGCAGAGAAGCAGCCACAGCTAAAAAGGCCATTAATCCAAAATTAAACAACTGAATAAATAACATTCCTATTCTCTCTTCTTCCAAGGAAAAAATGGCTCCTATAATAACCTGTCTCTTTGAGATAAATGAATGCATTGAAGTTCTTAACTACTCTTTGATGGACTACAAATGGACACTGTGCAGGACAATATTTGAACAGTAATGATTTGTCCTTTCTTCTTCAAGTGTAAGCTGATTGCAAAGGCTTTAGGACCATAGATGAAATAGCTAAAGAGGTCATGAATCTTAATAGCTTCTAAATCAGAGAGATCTGCAACTTACATGCTCTGACTGAAATGTGCATGGAATGTATGAATATTAATAGGTCTGGCAAGGGCTTAGCAGACAAGCTATCTAAACTTGCATAGTGAGAAGACTGGAGGTTGAGGCTGCTGTGTACAAATCAGCTGAGAAGCTCCTACCTGAAAATGAGTTGTCAGCATGTGTGTAAATACAGTTTTTCTGAAGTGATATTTAACATTCCAAGCTTCCCTGGTACATAGGCACTGCATGCATCCATGTTGAACGCCATAAGTTTATTTAGAAGGATGAACATGCACACAGGGTCAAGTGCCAGCGCTGAGGAAAGGAAGGATAATTTGTGCCATGTGCCCGAAGCTTGCTCTGATGAGTATTCTGCTAATGCTAAGAGAAATTACTAGTAAGAACCTTGGAGAAATACAAAAGTTTTTAATACAGTTCAAAAAAGTTAAAATTTCATAAGTAACTGGCAGAAGTAAAATTCTTCACCTGCATCTAGCTTTGGTGGGTCTTATATCTGACCTTATGGATGGTAATTTCGAAGTTCTGTTCATGTCTTTAATTTCATGACACAGATGGAAAATGGAGCCATTCTTGGCATAAAGCAAAATATGTAAATTCATGTGTTATCAGGCATTGCTGCATGTTGAGAAAACTTTTCATAAAATGTGATCATTTCATTAAGTCAGCAGATAATCCTGAGAGGTATCTTTGAAACAGCTATATGATCAAAAGAGAGAATTGGAATAACCAACATTTGCACTATGTGTTGGCATGGCTGCGCTACAGTGGATAATTCCCAAGGGAATTAAGTTACTATATCACCTTCTTGCTATTGCTCCTTGACTCTTCAGTCTTCTGTCTTTAGCTTTTCTCATTTGTTGTTCATTACATCCAGCTCCCCAAGCCTGTACCTTACTCCTTACTGTTTCCAGGATGCTTTTCAATTCATACTCTATTCTGATGGGTTTTATTTATCCTGCCATCAATTTCTCAGCTGTATTCACAAGTAGAGGACAAAAAGGTCCCTACTTTCTCTGTTGTTAACCTGACTGTCCCACTAGGAATAATGACACTTCCATGGTAGCCATTCTCTCCGAGGTTACCAATAGATAAAAGATAAAAGGGCAGCTGGTGGCTTCAATCTAAATAGTCAGAAATTCAGACAAAATAGTCAGAAACATTGGTGAGTTACTCAATGAGGGCAGAAGTCATTTAGACATGAAAAAGTCAAGGGTAAATTGCATCAGAAAATCACTAAATTCAAAAGTTTCCAAAAGAAATGGATTATTTTTCAAGCCACAGGAGGAATCTTACAAAGACAGCTAACAGCTATGAGAAAAACCACCAAGAACCACTCAGGAAATCTTGTAAGTGCTGTGAAAGGCTTTTTATTATGAATGTGAAAAAATATGAGATGAGGTACAGGGAGGTCACAGAAGAGGGGAACTACTGTCACCACTTCAGCCTGGGTAACATTATGTTCCAAAAAGCACAAAGAAAAATGCGCACTCGCAGGAAGTCACAGATAGTGGACACCAGTATACAGCTCAGATGCTCTTACTGTTAGCTCTGATCCTAATTTTTCTGATTGGAAATGTGATGATTATAATCCTTTCATTACACCATCACTTTCACTAGTAAAAATTTTTAATAACCCAAATTTTGTTTTTCAAATACTTTTGTTTTCTTTATAACTTTTTTTATCTTTTTGAAGTCCTTCATTACAATCCCAAAAAATATGGCCTTGCATGCCATTTTTCCAGCTATTGAGAAAGAAGATCTGTCAAGGGACAGCTAACTGCATTTTAAACTAACTCAGAAAGCTATACCCGAGTGTCAGTATGCCTTAGGTTGTTTGTTGTGATGTTTTTTAACTTTGGTGTTTATTTTAAGGTATATAACTTATTATTTGAATAGAACTAAATAAAAATACATTTATTGAAACCTAAATCTGGTGTTTATTTGGTCGATAATAAATTTATTCTGTATGTATTCATATAGGTTACTCTTAAGTATCATCTTACATTATTTTGTCAAGCATTTTCCCCTCAAAAGGCTTTAATCTTCAAATGGAATAAATAAAATTAAACAATGATGCATAGATCACCTAGTAAAATAGAATTCAAAAAATGGCCAAGTCCATCAAGAAGGGGAAAAAATGTGTGGATATTTAAAGTAGATATATTTTTTAAAGTATGTTTAAAGTATATTTATATTTTTAAAATATGCCAGTTTTCATTGTTGAAAGATTTAAAATATTATTTTTGTACTTTGAGAATTCTCTTTTAGCATTTTGTGGGGGATTCACTTAACTGTTTTTTCTTAGTTTTTAGTAATTTCTTAATGGTAATTGTGGGTAATGTGTTTGTACTTGTCCAATGATTTCCTTTATTCTTCTGGGGCATCATAATAATTCCAATTATAATATATAATTCAAATCACAGCAGAGAGATAGGATTTTCTCTTGTTCAAGTGCATAGGTAACAAGAAACTTATTGTGTGTTGTAACAAAGAAAGCTTTTGTGTTGTAAGAAGGAAGAGAGATTCAGAATTAAAGATCCACTTTTCCATTTGACCACACAGGTCCTCTGCACAAATACACTTTGCTAATCCCCAGTAATCTGAATGAAACTTTCCCCTAACTACCAGAAATCATTAGCCAGATAAAAATCTTTGCTACCTTAATTTGATTACTTTCAATGACATTTGTTTAAATGTAAAGCCACGGAATGCAATAATCAAATGTAAATTTAGGCTTGAACTACTCCAAAAGAAACAGTTGAATTTAATTACAAATCCTTCTGTAGGTAATGTGGATCTGGATAGTGGACAGACTTTCTTTAGAAAACAAAATTTCATATCAGTACTAAGAAAGAGCATGAAATATAGAAGGTTATATCTTATTTAGTAACTCAGGATGCTTCTGAATGAGAAGCAACAGGAGAATTCAGTCCTCTTCTCACTAACAATAGTCTGAGTCAACATAATTGAACTGCTGGATATTTCTGACACACATACTTTAGAAAGGAAAAAGATTATCAATTACCTCACTTACCTTGTTTAGCACAACAGCATCACTGTTATTAAGAAAGAATACAAAGCCTTTACATGCATGCCTTGCCTTCCCAGTTGTCCTCACCACCAGATGTACATGAGCTGCAGGTGAATGTTGAGAACTGAAAGAGAGTGCACAATGCTGGCAATCAGGAGCAGAAATTGTACACCATAAACAGGCCTATTCTGCAGACCACAGTCCCAAAAAGTCATTGCACATTTCCCCTCTAGATTTATTCAGACTGAAATTCAATGCATGGAAATTAGGTGGCTAATTTATTTTTTTTTTTTTTAATAGGATAAAAACTTAGGCACCAAGGAATGGACTACTTTTGAGCTAAACATAAATAAATGGGAAGAAGATTACTTAGCGGTAGTTGCTGGCAGTACACAGAATGTCCAAAGTGCTGTACTGAGTTCGACTAAGCATTACCTTTCCTCAAAAGAAATTTTAATGGCAAGAAAAGCTGAATAAACATTAAGAATCACAAGTGTTCTCTGAAATAATTTTTCAAGCCAGGCTTGTATTTGTCAATATTTAGCAACTTCTGAATGATTAGGAGTTTATTAATGAGAACATTTGCAAAACTTGTTAAATGAAATGCATCCACAAGAAATAACAACCTATGGGAAGATTGGAGCAGGCTCTGTTTTATTATCCTTTATCTCTTTTGCAGAGCTAATTGGATGGGATGAGGATGAGGCTTTTTTATCTAAATGAAGGAAATTTTTTAAAAATCTTTCACCAAAAGTGCTAGTTTTTTAGCCAATTTACTTTTTTCCTCAGAACTGCCAGACACAGAAACACAGTAGCCTAGGTGACCATGTTGGTCATCAAAGTGAAAAACTTGTATACTGTCTGTACACTAAAATTTTCACTGCTAAGGAATGCTAGAAATCACGATAATTTAGTGTTCTTGACTTTTGTATCTGAAAGAGTAATTACCTAAATTGATCTCCAGTGGCAGAACTGAATTTGATGAGTGGGAGGAAGCACTGAAGAGATGCTAAAGTTCACTCTGAATTTACAATGACTTTTGTCAGACACTTGGGGTAAGAGGTGAGCTCCTGAATGTAGGCAAATAGCCTGCAAATGAGAATGTAGTGTGTGTAATGGAGTATGGAGATCCCTGGATTAAATCAAACAAGGGACCAGAAATTGCACCCTGACGCTATTATGAGACCAAATAATGTCCACTGGGCTTCTGTGGTCAAATAATACATGGCTGCACACTGTTCTGTCCATCAAAGTGTCTGCAGGTGTTGTGCATTTCTACTCTTTTTTTTGTCTGCTCCCTCCAGGATCTTTGTTCTTTGAGTTTTGCTTTGTGACTACATCTTTCAACTAACAGCAAGCTAAGGGGAGTCTTTGGGAAAAGAAGCCTTGTTTTCATGAAGATGTGGATCAGCAATGTGAGAATTTCTAGCTGTTTGTCAAGGAACTGTCAGCCAAAAATACAGCAAAATCCGTCAGATCCACCATGCCTCTGGCTTGAGTATTTCCAGTCCTTCTAAACCCAAATACATGAAGAAGTGAGGTAATTGTGACTTGTAGCTAGGTTGTTTTTTTGGGTTTTTTTCAATAGAAGAGATTATCCATATTGTGCCCAGAGATTAGCCCTCTTTGTCTGATTTAAATTTCCTGGTAATTTGGCTTTCCTCCCTTAACTGTTGGACATGCCTCTGAACGTATATCTTTTTCTTTTGCTTTCTGTCTGGGAGAGAGAGCTAATTACCTGCATACTTTTTAAATCCTTATATTTACCAGATCACCTTTCCCCCACAAGGTCAAGAAAGTTGTGAGCAAGAAAAGAGCCCTCAGAAGAAAGAAAAACTTGAAGAAATAAACTAAAACATTTTAAAATAGCTGCTCCCTAAAAATAATCCAGTGTAAAAATAAATCTACAGTATTGTGTTGGAAAAATGGGGATTGGTTAGTTCAGTATGATGCAGCATAACTGGTTTATTCAAAATCATATCAAGAGGTTAAGATCTTGCAGGTAAGAGCTGCAAGAAGCAAACTGGAGGTTTAGAATTGCTTTAGCATGCTCTCTTTCCATCCCCATAAGCATGAACTCTGCATCAGCAGGAGACGCAGACCATAACTTTTATGCATGAGAGTTTGTAAGTGGACATCTCTCTGAGACAGGGGGATCCCACTTCATGAGCAAGTCTATTAACCATTATGAGACTGACTACTGTGAGCCACGTCCTTGGAGGTAAGAATGAACTTTTCATCTCTAACCACAATGACATTGCAGTGCCCAGCTTCAGGAGAAGCTACATTAGCCTGTAGATCCCAGTTCCCTAGGATGTCTAAGTTCAGCCCTCAGTGACACTGATATGGAAACCATTGAATTGCAGATACACTTTGTCCTTCCATTTTCCTTACAATCTTGCTTAGATGTCATTCAGTGAAGTCCTTGGTGAGTCTCTCATCATCACTACTGAAAAATTGTCCTCAGCGTGTCTGAAACATTGGCCTCAAAATTCTGACTTTAATTTCTGGGTTGGATATTCACCCAATGTCTGTGTGCTGCTGAGCATCACAGTGTGGAAATGTCACAATCTGGAAAACAGGTCGTGTCATTTCCAAAATTAGTTTTGATATAGAATTTCAAGGACACTGAAGAAGTGTCTCCCAGAATTCAAGTGAAACTGCCGATTGTCTCTGCAAGAACTGCTGCCCTGTATCTTACCTGAGATGTCTCCCCTTCCTGCTTTCTGCACCTTCAAAAACCAGAGAAGTCGCACAGCATCAAATTCTTGAGTAAAATCTACACTCTGAAATACATAAATTCTTTTTCTCCCATTGAAAAACATGTCCCTAACCCAAACCTAAGCAATTTAGCACTGCTCAGCCCTGCCTAACCCTACCTAAGCCAACCTAACATAACCTAACATAACCTAACATAACCTAACCTTGTTTTTTTGCAGCCTGAGGTTTGCGCTTTAATAAGAAGCCTTTTGAAGGATTCAGTGATGCTGGAATGAAGACATTTCTGATAAAGATAAAAGCTGATGCCAGAGTTTATGCCTAATTCTGCTTGCAGTGCTATGGCTAAGGGACAAAACCAGTCCCAGAAATAATTTCTTAAATGACTGAAACTTGTGTGACTTGGACTCCTTTGTCATCACTCTTAGAGAAAGAGTAAAGATTTATTGACAATTGCACTAAAATTTTCCTGGAGGGCCAAAACTTCTCAAGGAAGACAGGACTGAATTTCAGACTGTGGGCAGATGTGGTGTTCTGTAGGTTGGTTCTTCAAGTATTATTCCCTTCACTGAAAGACAGTTGAAAAATAAACCTCAGAGCACATAATAATCTATAAACAATTACTAGAATGCAAACCACAGACAAACTCCAGAATGCAAAATAAAGGATTATGGATAATTTGGAAAGTTGAGAAAATGTTTAGAGGGAAAGAACAAATGCAATTGCTGGTTAGATTTCAAATTAGCTCTATGATGAATATGAAAACTATGTTTAAGTAATATCCTTAATATTATTTAAATCAATAAAGACTAGGATATTTTAATTGGGTTCATAATGAAAAAAGCTAATGATCCTTTGACTTCAGTCAGAACTTGCCAAGATAAAATATTAGTGTTAACACAAGATTCCTTGCTTTACCTGGGGAGTAAGTGGATCTACTAGAAATTTTCAATCCCTTTCAGGAACCACTAATACCACTGCTAACTATTAAGAGGAAAAAAGCATCAGCTTTTTTTTTCCTAAATTTCTGTTAAGCTGGCAGAAATTGCTATCAGAGAGGCCTCTTTATTTCTGAAGCTTGCTAGCAATATTTTCAGAGAGTTTTGTAATGATTAGAGAGTTCTATCTAAAGTGTAGCCATGCAGAATTCAAACATTAGTCTGACATCTACCTGGGAAAATTTATATGGCAGTCATGTAATGGCAAGTACAAGGACAAGCCTAAAAGGACTTGCACGAGCTACAAGTAGGCAGGGGTCTATAAGCATAGGTGTGCACAGGTCTTCTGTGAAAGATTACCATACTAGTTCAGTGACAAAGATGATTAAAAAGTACGTGAGAAAAAGAAATCATACTCTTTTTAAAGGGCATTTTTTGCCTTTTTGAAATAATACTGTGTCTAGTTTGTTTTCCTATCTCAACTTTACATAAATTTAGATTTTTAAACTGCCTTTTTGTTTTATGCAATGTATTAATTACTTCTTTTTGCCATCACCTATTATTCTTTATGTCTTTTCCAATTTGTTCTCACTTCCATATAGTCTTACTCTATTTGCCCAGAAAAGTAATGGAAACCTGTCTTTGAAGTTATTTAGCAAATCACCAGATATGACCCAATGGAACCTGCTCTGACTATGTTGTTGGATCTAATTTTGATATTGCCCTGTGATGATCAGGGGGTGGAACTAAGTGTCCTCTAGGCTTTCTCTGCTAAAGGTTTCCTCCAGTTTGTGATGGTCAAGACTGAAGAGGCATCAGGAGTGGCAGCCCCTTTCCAGAGGGTCTGTTGGTGTGGTCCCTTCTCTGAAATAGAGGACACTAATCATTACTCACAGCCATGACACAATGATCACATTTGGACTGCTAGTTTATATGAAAATTGATCCACATTTACTGGTACATTTACATTCCTGTAATATTGCTGGCTGTTTACAATCAACACTCTTTATTGGAAAGTAAGAAAAGGATTTTTTTTTCAGTATAGTATGCTTCAGTGTCCTTTTATGCAGTTTAGAAAAGTTGGCAATGTAACACTGTTTACAAGATGTATTTAAAACTACATAAATTGAGTTTCATTTTATGATGTAGCATAAATATGAATTATGCAACTGCTGGCTCTTCTTAAAAATTCTAATTTAGCATTAGGAAGTTAGCTGTAAATTCTAATTTCCCATCTGCTCACCATGTACCTACCACTTCTGGAGAAGATAAATGGAATTGTTTGCCTTACCTAATGCAGAAATAAACTATCATTCAAAGACTCTGTTAGACTTATTAGGAAAGATTTGCTAAATCTTTAGAAAAGATTCATAAGTAACTTTTAAGTATCAGTACAATGTATAAAGAAACATATTAAAAACTGTTCTGACATTTTAACTTATGATATGAAATGAAATATCTTCTTGTTTCCATAGCAAAAACCAAACAACTTACAAATGCTGAACTTTAATTCTAATTAGTGAAGGGACGAAAATAGAAAAATTACAAGAAATTAGGAAAAGAAAAAAAGCATAAAATCCACAGAAAAAACGTGAGTAAGTCAGAAGAAAGTATGGATATTGAGTAATGAACATGGTAAGTCAGAAGAAAGAACCTAGATTAAGCAATGAAAACTACTGTTTTTACAAAATTCTTTGTCTCAGACAGCAAAATATATAGGAAAGGGCTAAAAAGGTTTTAACTTAGTGTTCCTACTTTATAGCATAATAGAGAGCAACAGAGAGCTCCTCATGCAAATTTTTTAAAATATCAGCACAAACTTTAGCAAAAGCCAGACTGTTACAATCCTTTGTCTAGTAAATCTCAGGGGCCTCCACTCCTGTACACTTACAGGTGACTACATACAAACTAGAACTGAAAACTAAGGAGCAGGAAGGCAGTTGGGTCAATTACCATAGGAATGAAGTTGGAAGTCTGCAACATCCACTGAGCTGCTACAATCTCTTGGAGACTCTTCCCACTCAGTTTTGATGATCCACAAGCCTTCACGAAGGCTTTAAATCTTGACTTGAGGCTCTCATCATCTCTCCATAATATTTACCCTTAGAAATGCACACACAATTTGATTTAACATGATATGGATATCTTCCTTGGGGAAAACCCCAAATACACACTAGAGTGCACAAAAAAGCACACAACAATGTGCAAAGGTCTTTGACCAACCCAACGTATCCCATCTGCCTTTGAAAGGATTGACCAGTGTAAAACAAACACACCAATCAGCTTTTTATTTTTTTATTTTTTTCCCCTAGAGGCCCTAGTGTTGCTAGAACACAATATGTTATCATGAAGCATTCTGTATGACTATTTTAAAAAATCTAGGTCTGGGAAGTCAGGGCAATTCTAACCTTACCCCAGGCAATGTAAAACAGGGACTTAGACTTGAGATTCTGGGCCTGGTTTCACTGCAAAGACTGAGTCTTTCAGGACACACATACTATCAAAGTCTGATGGAACCCAGGAAAGGACTTTGTCTGTCTAACTCTCCTTATGGATTACACCTCCAGGAATGGAAGCTGCTGGCAATAACAATCTTTTAGATCCTAACCTTTTGCCTTGTGTACTCATTCAACATGCAGAAGAGCTGAATGAATTTTCCTCATGGGAACACTCAACATGGCACTTACTACCTCCTGGGAAAATGTATTAATTTTTGGCCTTACGGCTGATGGCTGAAGAAATTAATCTCTATGTTGTTGAAGAAAACATGCTGCATAATTTCATTTTTTATTTTGTTTCTGCTTTTTTAAAGCAAGTTTCTGACTTGTTACCATATCAATTTTACCTCCCTGCCTTTTCCTATTCCATTGCGAAGACCAAGGAGGGTTGTGAGGGTTGCTGTCTCCAATCTTTTCTCTCCCATGTTCAAAGGAAAATAAGATACAGCTCTAGCTTCAAGCAAATGTCAATACAAGCTGGCTAGGTAGAAAACAAGAGCCTGCAAAACAGGGGTTAGAAAGAAGTGCTGCATTGAACACTGTGAAATTTGGAAATATTGCCTGTCTCATGATTTCTTAAAGTTTCTAATTTCTTTATTCTCTTTCAAAAGAATCTGTTTGGAGAAAGTATTACTCATACTGAGAGGGCAGAGAAAGAGGAAGAAAGGGAACAAGTTTAATGATGGAAGAAGTAAAGAACATGTCTCAGTAGAATCTATGAAAGGCTTTCAGACCTTGGCAACTTCGTCAGTAGAACTGTCAGGGATTTCTCAAGCAGAAATCAATATAATAAGAAAAGGTCAATTATTGGACAAGGAATCTTCTCCATGTATGTTTTTTCTTTTACAGTAGTTCAATGACCCTGGTCTGGTTCTTGGCAATCTAAGGGCATTTGGTCCAGAGCAGGGACCAGCAGCTGGTCCTGTCTTTGAGCAGCCAATTTATCAGGGCAGTCTTTCTGTTGAGACACCCTGGGTGAGCAGCAATGCTTGAGAGTTCTTGGCAGAGCTTATTTGATTGTTCTAAGCTTTTCTGCTTCACATCACTGAAGGATGGTTGGAAGAGTTGGAATACTATTAAGCTTTGCCCAGTTCTGTACGTTGCTGTGTACAGACAAAAGTCACCAGGGCCCTCTCTTGTGAGGACAGTTTCTGGGGACTCCTCCCAAGTGTTACTACTCAGGCTTGCATGCCATGGCACACATCAGTGAGACTTGTGCATGTACAATTTCTGGTACTTTGCCAAATGAAATATAAAAGCTGACATGCATCATCCTGTATCAAATTGAATGGTCTATGGTTTTCCTTCCTTCTCTCTTCATCATTTTGCAGACTGTCTTTTGCCTGCAAATTCACTGCATCTTATATATACATACTTGTACATGTTTGTGTGCATGTATATAGAAATAAACAAATAAATAATAATAATAAACAAATTTTAAAAAAATATGATTCTGCTTGATCATCATTCAAATACCTTTTCTGCTGGAGGACCAGACTAGGTCAAATTAAATTTCTGTGCCATTTGAATAATATGCTTGCTGTTAAGACTAAATTCAATTTCTTGAGACAAACTGTACATTTGAATCCAGTGAGATTTTAGCACAATCTGGGGAGTGTATTGTTCTCTGTGAATCCACAATACTGAATATTTCAATGTAGGCATCAACCATGGGCTAGACCATTTCTTTGACCACTAGGGGACAATGTTGCTCTTCGAGTAATTCATTTGTTCTGATAATAGTGGTAAAACATTTTACACTATTTTTAGCAAACTTGAGTGTTCAAACTGGTTTCTTTAATACAAAAGAACACTTTGCCTCAGCATCTACAGTATTTCCACAATGCATGCTTTCATTTGAAACAATCAAAATATTTCTATTTTAAAGAGGAATCAAAACCAGGCTTATTACTGTTAAACTCACTTTATTAGCATGCTGTTAAATGTGAAATTATATTAAGTAGCTGATTCTATTTTGTCACAGGGAAACTAGTTTTCTTTATTTCCCTGTTCTGTTACTTTTGGGGTTTTGGGGAGGTTGTTTGTTTGTTTGTTTTCCTTTGGTATAGAAAGGTATTTGGTTGAAGAGCTCATCACTAAAGAAGAATTAGGATCAATTAATAATGCAGTCAGATGTGTACATGCACTGCATGACCCATCCTCTCTGTGCCCTGCTCTGAGGCTCTAATTTGTTATTGAAGCTCCAACTTGCACAGTTATTGAAATGCATAGTTTCTACTATGTGAGAAGCAGAAGAATTTGAAAAGAATACACAATGATTCTCTAGTGAGAAACACAGTAGGAATTTAGAATGATTTGGCTTTAATAAGCAAACTATTAGTCATTTTCCAAATATATGTAATTATCAAGGCAAGCTGCTTTGCTACAATAGAGAAAAATATGAACTCTCTACAGCTAATGCACATTACCTATACATGAATTATTAAGAAAATATAAAAAGGAAAATGGAAATTAGTCCAAACTATTAACCCTCTTTATTCTGCTACCTTGAATCTCCCTTTTGCTATGATGCTTAACATAAAGCACATCCATGGTTTTCAGCTAGATCAACTGTGCAGAGAGGGACCATTGAATGTAATTAAGGCACATAATAACAATTTTAATCATGGAATATGTTTTTTGTGTCATAATTATTCGTGTTTTATTATTCCTTATGTCAATAATATAATTTGAGGGTTTTTTTCACTATCACCTTTTTGAAAGTTCAGTTATCCAATATGTACCTTTTTTTCCTGATCACATTGATGTGTACACTAATGCAGTTCAGATCTGCAGCAAGTCATTAGGGGTACAGATTCATGCAGTTCATCTTTGAAATGCACCTCATCAGCAGAAGTCTTTGTATTTTGTCTGCATTTACCCTCAGGATTGCTGAGCCTTTGAGCAGACAATCTCCACTCAACTGCAGTGGTTAGCACATTTTTCAGATGATGCTCAGGTTCACAGATGCTCTGAATGCAGATATCCAATCACTTAAACAGTCTGGATCTAAAAGGTATCCAAAATCAGTAGAGCTAGCCAAAGTTTTCAAACAGAAGTCTGATTTGCAGCAAATATTAACTCAACCGAGTCAAAGGCAACAGATGCCTTTGGAACCAACAGGTTCCGTTGGTTTTAGTGATAATTTTTTTCTTAAGATTTGAATAAAAATCAGGCATTGAAACCCAGGATACCCCTCAAATCAATTCTTACATAGGGACACATGAAAAAGAAGTACAAGGCCTTGAAATAAAGCAGACACCACAATGATTAAAGCCAGGCCATTACATAATGTTTGTTAGTATCTCATCTGTGTGTGCTTATAATTTCTTATCAAAGCCTTGGAGAGCACTTACTTCAAGTTGTAATTAGCTATGTTACTGCATGGAGGAAAACTCCACATTATCTTAGCCTCAAATGAGGACAGCAGAGACAAGATGAAATAGTTTCTGAAACACACTCAGAAATTGTGCATGGGAGCTTGAAAATAATGCAAAACACTGAAATAAACAACCTGCTCTCATATCCACTAATCCAAAAGACAGCAAACCCCCAACTTTTTCAAAAAGCTGCCTGATGTAATTCAGACATTGGCGACCTACACTTGCACATAGAGCCCAGCCCTCTGTGTGAATGGATCTGTTTGATGCCATCACCAGTTTAATCCTACTGCTTTGCACTATCTCCCCACAGCACTTTCTGAATCTGACTATAGGATTATTAACATAATAATGGTGTGGTATACTTACACAGTAATTCAGAATCACTTGTATACTGTGAAACTGGTGGCAATGTAATTGAGGTACTTCCTTCAAAAACATCTCAACTTCCCAGTAGCTGATTTTGCTTTCTATTCATAAAATGCTGCTTCCAGGATCACCAGCACAAGGAGCTGATCTTATATTAATGACTACACTATTTAGTTATAGAAAATGTTTTATTTTACTCTTGAGGAATAAGACATCAATGGTTTAATGAACAAATAAACCAGAGGGGTTCATTTAAGTGTCATTAAGTAATGCTATTTCTAAGCTTTTAATTAAAAATAAAAAATTTAAATATAAAATTTAAATCTATTTTAAATAAAATTTAAAATATTTTAAATTTAAATGTTTAAAATAAAATGATCCTTGATGATAGAAAGTTTATTTTGGAAGGAGGAAAGGGTCTTCTACTCAAACACAAATACCAGAAATGCAGTTGTAAACTGTAAGACAGAGCATTGATCAAATAACTTGAGATGGAATAATTTCAGAAGCTGATCAACACAATCCACTGTATTTTAAAAGAAGGATCAGACAGCAGTCTTGCCATCTGTAGCCTATGGGGAAGCAGCTGGTGTTTTGGGGCTCAGTCATGGAAGATGTTTAGCACTGGAATTTCAATCATACTATCTGGAAAACTGTCACAGAGCCTGGATATCAAATGTGGGCAGGAGTTCTTGCAGGTGGAATTCATAGTGCTACAAACTCAGTGACAATCTAAGCAACGTTTTGTGTGTCTTTCAGAACAGAAATAAGCTAATACAACCTTGCATCTGGCAATGAGAAAGAATGTCAGTGTGTGGGGCACAGCTCAGTATCATCTATTCAAGTCTCATGAGATGCATTCAGAACAGCCTGAAATGCAAGACAATGAAAATTAGTAAGAAACAAGATACAAAGGCACAGTCAATTATCTACAGGATATTAGAGTATGAATGATTCTGCCTTATTTGTATTATCTGCATATAAAAGCAAAATTGCAGTGTGCCTCTTTAGAATCCAATATCAGTTGGAGTTACATCTATTCCTGTCTTTTGATCTTTTCATATCTGTTTTGCCAGCTATGAAAATAACAGAGGATGTAGTTGTCGTTTCCAAATTAAATCATAAATTGACCTCTAGCAAGCTCTGCCTGTGAGCTATAGATGACAGCACCAGTTCATTCTGACTGCTGTGAAAGGGATATGGCAGAAAAATCACTAGTTGGCCTATTGCAATTCATAAATAATCTTCTTAGTGAAGATTCTTTCTATGTCTTTTCTAGAAAAAGGAATGCATATTTTGGCCTGCTTGTAATAGAAATACATTCACAGGCAAGTGAACTGGCAGTTCCTAAATATATTACCCAAACATTGACAAATGTTCCAGAGTGGAGAGTTTAGTGCTGAAGTTTACAAACATCTTCTAAACAAAGAAAAACCTAATTTACACAAAAATGTGAATCCAAAGGTTAGTCTCAGAAAGGTTTGCATTCTGAAAGTAGAAAGTTTCTTTTTGTGCAAGGCCTGAATGATGATCTGAAAACCTTACTTGCACTTGCCTAATCCTAGAATTGCTTAAATTTACTAACTGGGTACTTCATTGGTTTTAAAAAGCAAAAGGCCTTTCAAACTGCTTATCTAAGTATCTGAAACCAGGTGCTCCAATTCTGAGCAGCTCAGGACTTGACTCTTGTCTGATCATGGTCAAAGTAGGTATAAAATGTCTTTAATATTCAGGCATCTATATCTGTGCAAGCCAGTGGAAATAATGCTTCATAAAGAGATAGATTTTATAATCTCTTCAGAATCACTGGAAAGAAATAGGTATTTCTGCTGCAGTTTTCAACTGGCCTGTTTTCAATGTCTAAATCAGATGAATCACAGCCTTGATGTGCCCAAGTGGCTGTCTGCACTGTAGACATATAAAATAGATTAGATTAATCTTGCCAAAGTAGATTTTTGTTGAAGTCCCCTAAGGATTTTGATCTGATAAATGATCTCCCAGTGTGTCTTATGCACATCTAAAGAATCAAGGATACCCAAACCATTTTCAGGTGTCTGCTTTTTATGTAATAGCTTAATTGGTTATTTATTTATTCAGGAAGCTGGAAACCAACTGAAATTGCCCAAACCTTAGTTCTCTGTGGTTTAGTCACCTAAGGGTTCTTACAAGAAAGTGTACATCTTCATGGTATAAGTAGTGCTAAATGATAGGAACACTTCCAATTCCCATTTTCAAGGAAAGTGTCAATGCAAACCAGAATTTTAACTTCATTTGGACAAAATTAACAGAAATCTCTAACCTGTGGCTGGTGTAATTTCTGTGTTGTGGTACCTTTTGTGTTTTCTATACTAGGTGGCCAGGTCACTTCACATGTATTCTGTTTTTTGCTGCCAAGAATGCTTCTGTATTTCATACTAAAAGAATCATTGCATGAAAGGCAGTCTTTGTGTCCTATGTCCCACCTGTTCTTGTGCTCTCATAGCAGGGTGGACATCCATCAGATGTGGGATCCATCCCACCAGCTTCTACAAGCTTCATGTTGTAAGAAGAGGTGGGACTTTTGAAAAGTCCATCTCAAGCTATTAGCAAAATTTCACTGTATTCCCAGTGACCAGGAAGCACCTTGGTTTCAGACTGCTTCCCTGCTTGGCCATGGGAAAAGCAGCCCTTAGCAGCAAACAAGAAACACGCGGGTTTTTTTCCCCTCCAGGAATGGACAGGTTAGTTACAGCAGGTCCTGACTCTACCCCAGCACGGAACCACTTGGCATCTTTTTACATAAAGGCAAAAGTAAATTATTTCTTGTCTGTCTTTCCCCTCATGTTACCATCTAAAATTCTATTTTTCCTCTGTCACATGAAGGTGCATACTGCTGAAATATTAAAATGAAATCAGTCATTAGTGTGAATAATTGTGATCTTCAATTATTCAGAGTTATTCATTCAATTTGATCTTTAAATTCACACTTTTGGACAAGAAGGATAGCATAGGCACAGTATTTTCCATTTTGTTATTTCTCTTTCATTTCCTAAAGCAATTGAATATACACGCGTCTTAGAATCACAAGGAAAGTGATTACATGATTAAAAATGTAAAGGTCATCTGTTTAAGGCTAAGACTTTTGCCAGAAAGAAAAGGTTTTCATGAATATTAAAATATACATTAGTTAGAATAACAGAAGGAACAGCAGAACTATCACTAATAATGGCAATCAACAATTTTCTCAGTGTCAAAAGCTTTTTGAAATTACCAATTTTTAAAAAAATATTCATCCTAAAATGCTGTTCTTTAGGAAATATTTAACTGTGAAAATTTAGAGAAAAATCTCAGTTTTCTGAGTGGGGGTGTATTTTATATGGGAAAGGAGAACTAAAACTTATGTATTAATTGAATTTTGAGCTTTCATATTCCTCCTAATTATATAAAAAAATTTGAGATTACAAAGTTTCTTTCTTTCTTCCTTTCCTTTCCTTTCCTTTCCTTTCCTTTCCTTTCCTTTCCTNTTTCTTTTCTTTTCTTTTCTTTTCTTTTCTTTTCTTTTCTTTTCTTTTCTTTTCTTTTCTTTTCTTTTCTTTTCTTTTCTTTTCTTTTCTTTTCTTTTCTTTTCTTTTCTTTTCTTTTCTTTTCTTTTCTTTTCTTTTCTTTTCTTTTCTTTTCTTTTCTTTTCTTTTCTTTTCTTTTCTTTTCTTTCTCTCTTTCTCTTTCTTCACTATGCCATCTTTAGTCAAATTTCACCATATAAATAGATGAAACTTTTTTTAAAAAAAAATCCTCTTACTAGAAAATAAATTATACATAAAAAATCATGTTGTGTAAAATTTTTATTCCAAAATAGTTATGATAATATGACCAATTTCAGTATGTTCATGTCATAACTTTCCTCATATAGTGACATAGACATGACTGTCCCGTCCTTTCATAGTAACTCCTAATTCAATTCACTGACAGAAGCTTTCCACTCCTACCTCACAACTTGCAGCTAAGTTTCAAATCCTGAGAAAACATGCATTATTTATATGTATAATATATTTGCCCTCTACACTGCAGTGGAAAATTCATATGACTTATAGCTGAGTGTGTTTCTTTAAGGATATGTTTGGTATTCTTACAGTAACCTCATTTTTTATTGAACAACAGAGTGAATAACTATATTAAACCTGCATGATTTGTTGGCATTAAAACTAAGGCTGCCTCCAGGCACTGTTAACTTATGCATCATCCTTTACTTAATTTCTTTGTTTTGTTTTAATTTGTAAACTGTCTCTGATCTGGAATGTACATTTTTCAAGTAGATTTTCTCCACTGATATTTTCTTACTCTCCTGAGTATATGGCTTCCTTTATAATAGGTACAGAAGAACAGAGTTTATTAAATTGTAGTAATACTATTTGCATGTTTCATAAATGTGCATTAAATTCCATTTAAATGAGGGGTTTAATTTTGTGTCTCTCATGCCTAAAATTACATTTGTGATGACTTACTAAATAGAAAATAATCAGTCTGCTGGTCAAATTTCTTAATTGTGTCCTTTTCTATTTTAATATTCTTATACAGTATCAGACTATAATTTAAGTCAATGAACTCTCCTTAAAATACCTGTTTCATTGGTATTTTTTAGCTCAACCAATCTGTCAGATGTCTTCTCTTTTTTCATTCAGATTATAGGTATTGCTGAGGATTTTTCTTCTGCCCACCAGGTCTAACTCCAGTCCTAATTTGCAAATGAGCAGGTATAGACAGAGGCTATCAGATCATGGGGCTGCTGAAAGTCAGTCTGGATCTGTCCACATGAAAATCTAACAGCACATTAGGGGATAGCTGTAGCTACCTTCTTGACAAGGACTGAAAGGTTCTTACTAAGGGAGGCAGGAGATTTGAATCAGAGTGCAGTCAGTCCATAGAAACAATGTGGAATACTGGGAGGTCTGGACATCAGTGGAAATTCCACACTGAGTTCAAATGGTCATTACAACATACTTAAATGAGCTCTAGAACTGTTAGAACCTGCACTATTGGCAGAAGCTTATTGCAGTGAGCATCATTTTAGCGAGGTGAAATACCTTTCCCAGCCTTTTATGCCCACAAAATGGTGACTGTGGGCAACAGAACTGTCAATCTGTCCCAATCAGTTTCTCATTGGGAGTAAATAATTATAAATGGTCTGGTCTCCACAAAGCAAAGGGTTTTACTTGAAAACGCTGAAAGAAACAAACAACAAAATAGCATCTGAGTCAGCTGTTAATTTGGTTTTGGTTTGCATTCAGTGAGATCTATTACATGCAGTCATTTGGTACTCAGAATGAGAGGTATCTTATCTGCTCTGGTAAGAGAGAAACACACCTTTCTGGGAGAAGTATGTGATGTCTTCTCTGAGGTCTCTGCTACAGAATAAGCAGAGGAATGACAGAGTTACAAAGTATCTCCTACCACAAACGTTCTGAGACATTTGAGGCAAAAATCACCACATTTGTATATAACTAGAGACAGAAGGACAGTGAGATGCGAGTGAAAGAAGCATGTTTACATTACTAGAAGTCCAGCAATATTTCATTAGGCATAAGAAGGGTATTGATGTCTTTCCCTAGAATAAGTTCCTTGTAATTTACAGGTATGCAGTGATCAGTTTTCTGGTCACCATACTTTAATCCTGTGATTTTATTTCCTTTTAAGATTTTACTGTGTGTTCTTGTTAAGAACCACTGAAACCCATGAATATCACTGAAAATTAAGCTGGCTGGCTGGTGTTTTGATGTGTTTTTTTAAAACTTTAGTATTTTAGCAAAAGTAATTTACTAGGTGAGGCTATAACTTTGAACTGCAGATCAGAGTGTTAAATCCAGCCCTGCACAAGCACATCAATTAAGCAAATTTTACTCCTCATTGATTGTTTGGTAGGCTGTCCAATCAGTTTAAGAAGAAAATTTCAAAATTGAGAAAAAATATAAGTGAAATTTACCAAGGCAGATTTAGAAAAAAGCAGGACTAAGAAGTAGAAATTGTTATTAAAGTGAATACAGAAACTTAAGATTCTATAGTTAAAAAGGGGATAATTTCCCCACATCTAGCCAAGTAAACAAACAACAAGGAAAAAAATTATATTTTAGAAGGAGGAAAGATTAATCAATATAAACTAGTCTATCTGAAGGATAAATTTTGATAGAAGAAGCTGAAATTGTAGGGAAAAGCTCATAGGGGATGAGTAAAATTAAAAGAGATGCCTTTAAACAAAATTCAGTGCTATGTCCCAACTACTACATGGAGATAATAAAAATATTAATGATGGTTTTGTGTTCAGTAAAATAAAGAAAAAAATTCATATGCATAAGGATTTTGCTCTCCAGTGATAACTTCAGATGATGCTAAACAACACCTTCTAGAATCACCTTTTTTTAACATTAGTAAAGCTGTCCTGTACCTGGGAGTCTTGGAAGAGACTGCTGAAACCTCTGGCTTCATAATATATAGATTTTAGGGATAAAATTTAGTGTACCAGAAAACTCTGGTAATTTTTTGTTAATATTCATGAGGTAAGTGAAATGATTAATATAATTGTAGAGAACTCAATAATTAAAAATAAGATATAACAATGCTTCAGATAACAGTTTGAGTTAGTAAGAACTGCTGCCAACAGTGTGGTAGTTTTCTAAAGAAACTTATCTTAGCAAATATGTCATCTTATGATAAGGGTACAAGATTGCATAATAAATGCAACTCCATAATCATAGCAGATTATATATGTTCTGCCTATATTCTGATTAATTAATGCTAAATAGCATCAGTAAAACATGTTAAAAGTGATTTAAATGTGGATAAATGACATATCTCTGGAAATTGTTCTTAATGAAGAATTGTTGTTGGAAATGGAATTTCCAGTGAGGTACCTCAATGATTGACAGTGTGTCTGGATTTTCATAATTTTTTCTTCATATGGAAGTAAACATATAAATAAGTGCTAAGGGAATTGTGGGATCCTTGAATGGATCCCTAGGCTTTAAATCAGCTCTCCATACTCTCAGCTCCAAACAGCCTTGTTGTCTATTTCTTCTCATGTGGCACTTCTTGTCTGCTATTCCATCTGAAATTTTCACCACCATTAAAGGTTTTGGGTTTTTGTCAAATATCTTTACTTTTTGAAAGCCCAATCACTATGTTCCATATGTTAATTGAATCCCAGCCTTTAAATCTTTTTAAATTTTATTAAAGCCATGGAGTTGTACACCAATGTTACAATATATGCTTCATGAACACATATATTATCAATTTCTTATCTTTAAGCACCTTTACCAAAGCTCAAGAAATATTACCTATACAACCTCATATTTAATTACAAATCTGATCTGTACCTAGATACATTGATTTGGGGTCTTAATAACTTGTAAATAAAATGCTCTTAGTTTTTGACAAAGTATAATTTATATCTAAATTTAGTATCATTTAGTTTAATTTCACTTTTTTTTATCTTCAGTTCAATCTCTAAATACATGTTATCATGCCTTTTCCTCCTCAATAGTTAAGCCTATATTTTTAATATTAGTTTTAAAGAAAAGATAATTAATTCCTCGTTTCATCAGGTACTTCTTATTTTCAAGTCCACATTCCACTTCTTGAACAGCAAGTAAATGTCAGTGCTTAAAAATGCAGTATTACAAATCTTTAAAAAATTATTATCTTATCAGTGAAAAATATGTTTAATATTTCAAGAATATAAACTTCAGGTTGTGTTTCTTTTTGATGAATTGTGTATGTAATTTTTTTAAGGGGAATTCTGTGAGCATATCCACAGGAGAATCACTCTGGTTTTGTCGGTCAAGTCCATCTTAAGTCATTCTCCAATGTTTACTTTACAGGTGTTTCCTGTTTCATCTTCATCTACAAATTAATTTTTTCCAATTGTAGCTCAGAGAGATCATTCCTGCTGCAGCAGCACACCTAACAGTCAGTTGACAGCTACTTTGTTTGGGATCTCAAGAGTGAATTAATTATGCACTCCTTAAACCGTCAAGGTGATGGCTGGTCTGTTGCCATCATTTGGATGATTAACACAAAGGAGTTGTCTCTATTGCTCTGCAGTGACAGTTCAGTATTTGTTTTATCTTCAATTTGGAATTTTCCTCTTTACCTTTAGATTGCCATGCAGTTGATGGGCTTGTGAGAACAGTCTAAGCGTGACCCTAAGCTCTCTGCAACTTACAAGGTTGTGCCTCATACAAGACTTTTGCAATCTTCAATACAATGAGGACAATGTTCTTCTTTTCAGAGCAGAGATGAGAGAAGCTGAACTCTTCCTCATCCGTGTGTGGATCTGAACAGTACCAGTGGAAATTCCAAATTTAAACTGTTTTATAATACATTCATACACTGTAAAATAAAGTAGCAGTCAATAAGGGATAGATTCATGACGGAAGGAGAAGAGGAACCTTCCTTTCATCACTTCCACTGTTTAGTGTTAAAATGTTCAAATGAGGGAGAAACATGACTCAGTCAATCCCCACCCCTGCCTTGCTCAGCACCTCAGACTGTCAATATGGATGCAAAAGTAATCTTTATTTAAGGTACAGCAAAAATTCTGAGTCATTTGCTTAATACCTGAAAGGACCTAATTGGTTCTGAATTTCTGATTTACTAAAATATTAAACCTCCTGGAAGGGTAGTATGTAAGGCATATTGTCAGTAGATGTGTTTCCAGCTGATAGGCAGCAGGCAAGATGTGTATTCCTTGCATTGCTCTTGTTATCCTCTATGTTTTCTTATATCAGCAATTTAAAACTTGCAGATATAATCTTGAGGGAAATTTGTGGCAACATAATCAATGTTATAATTAATAGAAGACTTTACAAAGAAGAAAGAAATTCTAACTGAAGATAAGTTGCTGATTTTGTTATAATTTTGGAATGACAAATGACTTGACAGTAAGTCTATGCAGTTGACCATTACTCTAATTACAGTTTCCAAGTAGGGGGGATGTTCTGACTGCTGGACAGGCTTGGGAAACAAGGAATGTATTGCTTGGTCTATAAGGACAGTCTGATTTCCATGCCTCTGTAAAAAGACTGTTAAACTAATTTCAAGGCAAGACTGTAAAACCTGCATTAGATAGAAAGAATACTTTGTAAAGAACTGCTGTAAAAGCATGAAACTTATATGTATTTATTCAATCAGAAAAGACATATAAAAACTTAAGAAGGCTAATACTGTATCTCCAGTCAAGTACATCACTTTCTATTACTGCTTCTCTCTAGTTACTAACTAGTCAGGACCTCACACTCTCCCTGTGAAGTCAGTAAATACATTTCTGTCCAAAGAACAGTACTGGTTCACAAGGAATTGTATATTGTGTCTTCAGTATATTTTGGGGATAAAAAAAAATTAAAACCTTGGTGTTCCACCTGCCAAAGGTAGCTAGTCTGACAGCTGGCCAGCCATCCTGCAGGTCAAATTCTAAACTTCTTAAAAAACTGCTAATATGTTTAAAAAAGACAATTTTACATATAATCTTCTGGTAGATGATATATGCCTTGTTTATTTTTTTCCTTTTAGATTACTCAAATCAAATCTACACAAAAATTGTATATGTATATATATATATATATATGCAAACACAGATTTGAACCTGAATCTGCCATGTGGATAGAAAATGAATAAAGTTTACTTCTGGGTTGAGTTTTTATGTTCCCTTTATTAGAAAGAAGCTCAGTAGCATTTTATTTTTATCTGGGTATGGAACAGGAAACACTGAAACTAGAAAAGCTTTGTGATAAAGGCAGGCATTTCTCGATGAGTTCTCCATATGCCACTTTCATCTCTCCAGATGCCTTTGCCTGTTTGTACTTGCTCTTTTACAAGGATACCCAGCTGAATTTTAATGGCCCTTAAATCAGCATTGTCTTCAAGAGCAGACTAGATGAACGAATAGACTTTTTTCTCCCAAATAGAAGCAAAATATTTAAAATTTCAACTTCTTCTGCTGTGTTAAACTCTGTCACATCTTAAAATAGCAGAACAAGCATGAAGGATTATACTTCAACCAGATATCATTCAGCCTCTGTTGAGCTGTTATACTATCTCCCTCCCTTACAGTTCCAGTCTCCCTGCCTACACACACACATCATATTTTGTCTGTCCTCTGCCAGCATCCCTGGTATGGGAATCTTTTTTGTCTGTTACCTTTTTTGTTCTCCCACTCACTTCCACCTTTCCAGTTTCTCTTCAGTTACAATCACCCATAAGTTTTAATTCAAGATACTCTTTTTTTCTTTTTCTTTTTCTTTTTCTTTTTCTTTTTCTTTTTCTTTTTCTTTTTCTTTTTCTTTTTCTTTTTCTTTTTCTTTTTCTTTTTCTTTTTCTTTTTCTTTTTCTTTTTCTTTTTCTTTTTCTTTTTCTTTTTCTTTTTCTTTTTCTTTTTTTTCTTTCTCTTTTTTTTTTCTTTTTCTTTTTCTTTTTCTTTTTCTTTTTCTTTTTCTTTTTCTTTTTCTTTTTCTTTTTCTTTTTCTTTTTCTTTTTCTTTTTCTTTTTCTTTTTCTTTTTCTTTTTCTTTTTCTTTTTCTTTTTCTTTTTCTTCTTTTTCTTTCTTCTTTCTTCTTTCTCATTCTTTTTTCTCTTTCCCTCTCTTTCTCTCTTTTTCTCTTTCTCTTTCCTTGATTTTACTCTTTTAATATGTCTTAGTGTGGTTTGGTCCCTGACGTGATGCCCCTCGTCATTTGGCAGCTGCTGTTTTCCCCTGTCTGTCACACCCTCCACATGCTACCAGCCTCAGATGCTCTGGCTCCCTCTCTGCATTCTGCTGCCCCTCAGATCCCCTAAGCTGCTCTCTGCTGTTTCCATGCCACTGAAACACCACTTATCAAGGTCAGCTGTGACCTCTTCTCTCTATAGACCTCCTTTCTACTCTCATCTATCTCAGTCCATTGGCTACATTCAGCAAAACCTATCATTTTCTCTGCCTTAATCCTGCATGGCACTTCAGTTTTGTAGCTCCTCTCTAAATGCCCTTCAACCGTATCTTTCTTAAAATTGCCTTCACTTCCCCTCCCTTCCACTTAACACTGAAGCTTCATTGGGCTCCATTTACATTATTTTTCTTTCCCTTCTATATATTATTCTTGATCCTGGATAATATTATTTTAAAAAATCTGACTCTATTGTCAACATTTTGTACTTGAGTTCATGTCAACATATGCATGCATATACATGTTTATGTAACGTCATCTTTAGTTCTAACTCCACACTGAAAAGTAACATCTCCCTCTCTCTCTGCATTCATTCTTCATTCTCATTTACTTTCCCCATTATCACATTGGGCTTCAAAAATTCAGAATTATTTCTAGCCCTTGTTATTCCCCTCTAGGTTTTAAGCAGGACACATGGGTGAGATCTGTCATCTTTTCTTGTGTTCCCTAACAAAACCAGTGTAATTAATTCTTACTTAAATTGCCACAATGTCCTTTCACTGTGCATCTTCATCTAGATTGCTGCTGCAGCATTCCTGTGGTTGCCAGTTTTCATTTTGTCCATTTCTTTCACTTTGTCCTGCTTTTGATTTCATATTCTCTTTAGACCTGTTGATATCATGCCACTGTTCATGCTGATTCCACATCAACATCTCATAATCTATGTACAAAGTAACAAAACTGATTGAATATTTTGTTCTCCATATGTTCTTTTCTTTGTGAAACTTGACCTCTCTCAAATGGTTAGGATCCCTGTACATCTTTATCCCTGTAATATGTCTCTGGTGTACATCTCTGCTTCCAAGAAAAAACACAGGAGGAAGTCAGGACTGAATCTTTAGAAATTCTCATTGTGAGCAGTGGGCTCTGTAAAATAGCAGCTAAATTAGTACATACCATGAATTTAAACACATCTGATTTCCCTAGGACAGGAGGGGTTTTTTTTCCTCAACCTTGTAAAAAGCCAAGCCTATTGACAGAACTTGACAAATAAAGATAAGACAATAAAATGCAAAATGGAATACAATTGCAATCCCTAGTTTTTCTTAAAGTGTACACTGATAAAGAAAATGTCTGTTTCAGGGGTTTGTTTTTTTTTTTCTAGTTATGAGAATAACAAGCAGCTTGATTATTTCCTCAATTAATGAGAGCAATGGAAGGATGTATTTTACTTTGTGGAGGGTAAAAGAGGGACAGTCAGAATCACTGCTGCTTGGGGGGTTGTGTTGCAGTGAGCAAATGATGTAGTATTTCAGCTGAACTGGAGAGAACAGCAGGGAAGAGAGAATACTGCAAAACCAGTGACAATGAATAAAGCTGAGCATGCAAATCAGTAAAATTCCCTAGTTATATGCAGAGGTATGTGACCCTTTCTTATTTTTTTTTTTCGGATTCCTGAGATTTATTAGCAAACACAGCACGATGGCAGCCGTGGGATGCAACTATTAAAGTTGTATCTAGCTTTCCAGGCAAGCAGGACTTTGCAATCTCACAGGACGTTATTCTAAGTATTTTATAGATTTCTTTGTTCACATTTCAGTGCTGCAAACATATGTACTGTAGCATAGTTGACAGGGGTTATTTTGAGAGCCCTTAAAGATTTTCACCAAACCTTTTGCATAATCATATAATATAGTTTTTGAAGAAAAGTTGTAATACAACCAGAATACAACACACTTTACCAAATTTATTCCCCAGGCAATTTATTTCATTTCATTTTTTTATTTATATTTCCTTACCCCAGTGTAAAATGCCTTAGGACTGTAAAATGCATATAAGGCCAAGGGTGAGACCAACACAGACATGTTTCTTAGTACAAATCTGCAGTCCAGAGCAAAATATGAATCACTTTTCCCTCCGAGACCAGTATGTGTCATTGCATGAACTGGCAAACTCAACTACTCATGTCCTGGTAATTCCAGCACATTTAAATTACTTCTTGCTAAGCATGAAGAGAAAGGAGAAGCTTTGTGGGGAAAAGCAGGGAGAGGATGCAGATATATGCAGATGAACCATGTTCCACCCTCACTCAATCCCAGCTCAAAGTGGTTGTGCAGCAGATGTTCTCCAAATGTTGTGGGATGTGAGAAACCAGGGTCTCCTCTACTCTACTACATTCTGGTAGCCCACGTATTGCCTGGAGATACAATTCTCTCCCCAGTTTGGGCCTCAGCGTAAGAATGAGATATTTTTCAGGGCAATTTGGTTCCATTTCTTTCACATTTGTGTTTATGACATGAATTCAGTGAGGACAACAGCTTTTCCTAAAGAAGTTCATTCTTATTGTCAGCTATTGAAATGGGAATAAAAACAAAGCAGTCCCTATCTCATTTTGCAGGGGTATTATTGGTGAAAAACATCAGCTCTCAGCATCTGGTTTCATTTCTTATTTCCTGAATCATGAAAAATGAATTGTTTTCATTTTAACCTGTTCTAAACTAGCCTACTCTTTCAGAACAAATAATTACAGTTAGGAATTGGTTTGTACTTTGTAGGATTGTTGTACCAGATGTTGTTGCCTGACAAAGTTACAAAAATTAGGGGTTTAACTGTCAGCATTGCTACCACCTCAGAAATGTCCTTTGATGTTTTTCTAGCTTTGAAAGACAAAACTATAAAAACACTGGAAGGAAAATGCCTGTGTGCTAATGCTTAGCAGTACCATGAAGAAGTGGTAGTACTGAATATGAGAAAACTTTGTGACCTGTCTTCAGTCAAGGACTTTTTATTCCAAGTAGCAGATACTAATTCTGACTCAGTTTTCCTGTGACTGTCCTGTTTCTTAGAAAACACACAGATAATATTTTATAGCTCAGGAAGGAATGAGCCAGATGAAGCTTTCATTACTTGGCCTTATAGTTATCCAGTAAACCACACCAGTCAGAAAATCTGAGACTGGGCTTGGCTGTTTTGTAGCACTAGTGGGGAAAAGAAGAATGAGAAACCAAAGTGTTCAGTCTGATGTCAGTAAGTTGTAGGGAAACAAAAGAGAAAAAAAAAATTGAAATTGCTGTGGTAAAACAGTTTTAATCAAAATAGAAGGAATATTATGGCTGTGTCCAGCAGTGAGGAATATTGGAACACAAATGGTTTCAGGCTGAGTAACAGTCACAGCAGAGAGTTTCCTTCAGAAGAAAGGCCTGGAAACATCCATTTGCTATTGAAGGCCACATAGAAGCGAAACTCTGAATGCTATGTAGTAAAAGGAGAGACAGATACAAAAAACCAATACTCCTATAAACAGAGCCTGTCACAGAAGCTCAGTTATTAAGACCCTGGCCAGGTGTGAAGAAACAGAATTGGAGGGACAGGAACTCAAACCCCACAGTTCAGAGCCACTAGGAGAGGTTACTCAGGACTGTGTCCATTTGGAGTTTGGATATCTCTACAAAAGGAAACTCCACAACCTATGCAGGCAATCTGCTTCTGTGTAATGACTATTCTCACAGTAAGAAAGATTTTTCATTTGTTTGAATGAATTTCCTGTATTTCATGTAGCTAGCATTCATCATTTGTTGTTCTTTCTCTGGTCACCAGCAGAGAAGTCTGAGGGAGATGTTTAATTCTCACATAGATATTTATATACATTGATAAGGTACCCCATGAAACTTCTCCTGAACAGTTTCAGCTTTCTTAACCTCTCCTGAAATGACAGATGTCCCAATCATATTCAGCAGTCCAGGCTCATTGTTGAACTGTCTCCACAATGTCCATACCTTTCCTGTACTCAGGAATCCAGCACTGGTCTGAGGACTGCAGATGTGTCTTGCCAGTGATGAGTAGAGGAACAACATCAGCTCCCTCAGCTTGCTGTCAGTGTGGTACTACAGTTAACATTCCAGCTGTCTTTTAGTTAGATGGCAATTTAAATGCTAGGAAGTTCTTTCTCCTCCTTGGCAGTAACACAGACAAGATCAGAGCACTCAGAAAAAGATTGCTTTTTCTGAAATGTTTAATGGATATTCTTTTGGCATTGCAGAGCTTGTCTTCTAAAAGGTGATCATCACTTAGAACTATTTAAGCTTGTATTGCCTAATTAATAAGCACAGGTAAAGATTATGGAAACCAATAATCAAGCACTGCCAGTAATGAGAGAACATTTTAAATCCATTGGCCAATGTGCTGTTATGTCTATAGTATTGATCAAACATCCATTTTCTGAGCATCTGATAAGCAAGAGCACTTTCCATGATCAAGATAAGTAACAATACAGACTGTGATCTTCATGTCAGGGAGGTTTAAGGCTGAGCTCCTCTGCACATACATGACAGGGAGCCAAGAACTGTGGCAACAGCAAGGCAGGCAGAGCAGTGCCCTCCCCAGCAGACCAAGCACAAGGCTGGAGACAGCATGACTGCAAGAAGCTCAGGAAAGGACCTGACATCAGAGTGGACACTGGTTTCTTGTTCTTTCTGTTCCCTTGAAGGCTACAAAACATCCAAGGGCAGACCGAGTCTTGGGAGTTCGGACTGTTGTGCTTTACTGGATAACTGCAAGATCAAGTGTTAATGCATTTCCTGATTCATGGGCAGAGGATACACAGATGGAGGGTGAGGCTCATGATTCTCCTGCCTCCTTCTCCCAACAGAGCTGCTTTCATGGCAGTCAGCTCTAAGGCAGTACATCTGTACCAGGTAAGAGCAGATCCTGAGGCAGCCCAGTGTTTTGGTTGAGGATGGAGCCAGAAGCTTCTGGAGTATGCAGAAACACATTACAAGACAATTACAAAGTGCTGATGTACTTAGGCATTTTCAGTTTATCCGTACTATTTACTAAGAAAACAAATACTTATTTGATGACTTTCTACTCAAATACAGAACTTGGGGTTAAATTTCACTCCGTGTCTCTAGAGAAACAAAATCGTGGTAGGAATTTGGCATTTAAGTATTCTCAGCAGAGTTACCTTCTGTGAGATGATCCTTACTCACAGAAAGCTCTTGTTAACACCACTGGAAGTTTTCTTTGGGACCCCACAGGAGCCATGGGTGCTACATGCTGAAGTGTTGCATTCATGCTGGGGAATCCTTCTACACATCCCCTGTATTGATTGAAGTTATCCATCTACCTGATGCTTTACTTTGTCTCTAGTAGGAGTCTGATTTAGAGCTGATTTTTTTCTCTGTGGCAAAGATGTTTGGTATATTACAGATTTAACTGTGGTATTTATTCCTTTTAGGAGACCTGGCTTTCAATTCTCATGTAGCTGGATACTTCTGTTCTGCAATAGCAGACACTGGAGTTTAAGAGAGTGTTTAACACCACTTTTCCACCATTTTGAAAGACTGCCAAGTGTAAATTTTATTTATTCTTTGTGACCCAGGAGCTTTATTTATCCTTTTAATTGCAGTTATACATTGTTAATATAAAGAAATACAAAAATGTTGGGTTTGTCCATTATTTTAAATTTGGCATATGTTTTTCTCTTTTAATTTACTCTTCATCAGGAAAGAATAGAAAAATACAGATTTCAATTAGTGATGAACAGTAAGTTTGAATATAAATTTTGTACTTGAATTGAAAATACTCTTTCAATGCTGTCCCTGGTAGATAGTGTAGCAACCACTATTCCTCATGGTGAAGTGGTTGTTTACCTTTATGGGACCTGTACCTCAGTAAACATCATTACAGATCACTAGAGAAACAGCTAACATATTTGCATAATCAAAAAGAAAAATAATATTTTGAGAATATATCTGCAAAATTCCAGCTGCTGTAATACTTAAAAACAGTGACAATTGATTTAAAATGTTATTATTTTGGGGAAGCACCTCCCTTTGAGCAGCAAAGAGTTAACAATGTAGCAGAAATAAGCTGACAGTGAGCATAAAGAAAACCTCTTCCTAATGCAGCTCTATGCATCTTTTCTGACTCTTTCCCTTCCACATTCATAGTAAATTTTACTTAATATGAATTTACAATAAAGATTGTTTTAAAATTCATAGAAAATATTCATTATAGCAAGACATATATTTGCTGACAATCAGATGTACACTACCAACAGCATTTGTTTCTTTCATTCAAACAATTTTGAAGTACAATCCTAAATATAGTAAAATAATGACAGGAAATAAGAAAAATCATTATTCCTTCTGGTTTCCATCTCTTTTGATACCATTTTAGAAGTAATGTGAGCTGTCTAAGATCATGTGATGCATAAATTAGGGAACTTCAGTGAGAGACAAATCTTTTTAAAGGCATTTCCGTAAATAGCAGTGAATATAAGAAAACATGTTATATTCCTTTAAAATTTTGAGATATGTTACAACAGGACTGAATATGAATATTTTTTTTCATGCATTTCATTTACATTGTCCCAGAAAACTGAAATGCTGAAGGTACACTTCATTTCAAGAAGAAGGTGTCTGAAACAAGGGTGTCTGAACACAGGTTTATTTGTGGAAAATGGTTCCTTGATCTACCACTGCAGTCAGTGGAGATGCAGGGTTAAGAACTCAGGTGCCACATAAAAGGGGTTGTCTGGTGATTTCTGACACATCCTCACGTGTCCCTGACACACGGGGTTGGCAGATCTGTGGGACACCCGTGCTTTTGCTGGAGGCCACATGGACAAATCCTCAGCCCATGCAAACAACACAGGCTGCTGTGTTGGTGGATGAACTGAGCTCCCTGTCACCTCAGAGTGTAGTGGGAGTTTAGACACCTAGCACATATGGACACCTCTGTCTAGATAATTTAATCCAGAGCCAAATACTATCCAAAAGGCCAGAGAAAAGCCTCATGCATAAATTTCCAAAAAATAAGTGTATGTATATTTTCCACCTTTTAAATGCCGTGTGTCATGACAAATAGAGACATCACATTTGTGCACACTCCGGAAGTTAAATAGTGCAAGGTCAAATAAAACTAATTCTGTACCATATGATAGAAGATTGTGTGGTGTAAATGCATTTCCACAGTGCCAGATAAAACAACAAATCTATGATTACTGAAAAGCAACTTAATTTATGTCTGATGTGCTCTGTGACGCATGCACAAATTCCATCATAATCAAAGTAATTTTTCAAATCTGTTTGCATGTTTAAAATAGTTCACATCTGCCTATGATGACAATTCCCAGTATTGGTGGTTTCAGTAACTATATGCAAGTTAACTCACTGAGCACATATTTGGCTCAAGGCCTAAAAGCCTGTATTTTGTATCTACATTGAACATATGCAAGACATGTATTAAACTTTACCAGGCTGTGACAGTGCTTACACAAGAAATTATTGGAAGAATTTATGTGAAATAAAATACATATGCTATGTCCATAATCCATCTTCATACCAGGGATAAATACCAGGTGTGTAAATCATACTCAAAGAAGTCCCAAACACAGCAAGCAGCACATTTTGCAATGCTTTATTGCATTCTGGGAAACCATCAGCATTTCTGGGAATCCAACAGTATGGGAATCTACATGCTGATTTCTTAATATACTTCTAAGATTTGCAAAATCCAGGAAAATTTAACCACATGCATCCACCTCTATAATCTAAACAGATAACATGCAGCTAAAACCTACATAGTTAGCAGAATCCCTGCTTACAATCCAAAATTTTCAGGACAGAAAAGGGAGGGGATTCATAGGGTCAGAAATCCATCACATATTGCTATCAAATGTTGATTTTCAGGACTGTTATCCTTATTTAGACTGGTTTGTATTGTCATTAACATTTTGTGTTTCAATATGATAATGTAATATCATAAATGAATGAAATATACATATTATGCATAATACAAAGGTACATACATATTTCTATCATTAATAGGGGAACTTGGTTCCCTATTAATTAGCAGATTACCCTAATCCTGAAATGGCAGAAATAAGCTCACTGAGATCTTCATGATCACCTACAAGTTCTGTCCCTGAACTGCTATAAAAGCTTCTTTTCCTAAGCAAAGTCTGCACAATTGCTCAGTCCCGTAGAATGATGATGGCAATTTGTCTGTGCTTTTCAGCTGCACTAGCAAAAGGTATAAAATATTCCACTCTTCCCTGAGAATCTCAGTTTACTGAAAATCCTGATTAAGAACGCATAACATCCTACCCAAAATAGAGTGAAAGTTACTGTGATTTTAAACTGTCTACATTGACATTTATTTAATTAAATAAGTAATTTTATGATGTTTCATTGCCTTGCACTCTTCCGGAATATTGAGTTCTCCTAGTATATGAAATACTATCAGTTTTGATAGCCAAATTGACATTCAGTTTTCACTTCTCACACCTGCTTTGCAATTTAATCTTAGTTGGCCTTTCTCTCTTTGATTTACTATATAATTTGGATAATGAGGGAAAAGCAAAGACAGAGGTTGAGGCATTTGACTTAGTAACAGAGCAGCAAGTTTTGGGTCGAGTTTTAGGTATGTTCTAGGTCAGCTCCTTTTTCACAGCCTCGCAAAAAAGCAAGACTTACTTGTATTCGCTAGTTGTTTAGCTAAAAAGGAAACATTTTTGCCAGTAATTAGGAGTTGGGATTGCCTGCCAGATGAGAAAAGGTATTTTTTATACCTCAGTGGGAAGGGACTTTCAGCAGTTCAGGATGGCAACAGCCCGTTCCTGGGACACACAGCAGGCTGTAAATCTGCCCAGGGGAGCTCCCTGCGCAGCTCCGCGCTGTCCCGGGGGGGACGGTCAAACTCGTCACCATGGAGACTGGCGTGAAAAAAACCTCGTCGTGTGGCACAAAAGAATAAATCAGTGATCAAACCTATGGTGCCCTCCCTTGAGTTACGATCTGCTGGAGCATCATCGCCAGGTTTCTGGTCTGCTGGGCTGTGTTGGGTGAGTCAGCTTCCCTCTGCAGAGAGCAGCTCCTGGCACCCGAGCAGGCGTGACTCAGTGGCCCTAGCGGCCAGAGAACAGCTCACAGGGCTTTTGCACTTTGCCTTGAGAGGCTGCACCCTTACTAAACACAGAGCACGTTGCTTTGTTTTTCTCCCAGGAATCCTAGAGTTACTTATTCCCAATAAACAAAAGACAGATTTACTCACTCTGTTTGTGAGTAAAGATAATTTTCTTCTATAGCTTCCTCATAAACGCATGACACATTTCAAAACCTTGATTTTCTACTTTATTTCAACTCCCTTCTTTCTAAGTTAAGGAACTAAAGTCTAGTTTCACTTGGATCTAACTGAGCTGGCTTTCCAAGGCCGTTCATCTCCTATGGAGGATGTTCTTTTTAAAGAAAAAATAACTCAGAACTTGAAAAATGAAAATAGAAATACTGTTAACATATAAATTTGTTCTGTGGTTCAAAAGCTGGGGGGAAACTGTCTTTACAACTGCAGTGTGAAACACCTGACACTAATGTGTAATATGTTCACCTGAGAGCAAATACACACAAAAACAGGTAAATAAATAGTCTTAGTTTCTAGATCTTCCTTCTGTCTTCTTTCCCTGAATTTTAAGGCAGGCCATACACATACATAAAATAACACTCCTAGTTACCAGCTCTTCATTTGCTTTTCTCAACCTGAATTTTAAGGTTGGGCTTTGGGAAGAGAGGGAGTTTGAGTTTTTCTTGCAGTGCCTGAGGCAATCATGGGCTGAGGGCATGCAGTGCATATTATTTCCTTTGCTTTTCAAGATGAGATTCCTTTTCACAGCTACATTCAATGTGGACCTGAATCATATTGATTCAATTAAAAAGTCACCTTCAGAGCATAAGTACTGCAGCGATCACCTCTGTGAGTCTGAAACATTCCAGACTCCCAGCAGAAGTCCCAGTTTCATTATTGAATGCTGTGGCGTGAGTATGGCAGTGCAATGTCTGCACACAAATTTTCTCATTTAGCACTATTATATTCCCAGAATATTAATCCAATTAACTAGACAACATAAGCATTTTTTTAAGAAGTGAGGTTAGCTGAGACAGTTGATATTCCCTTATCCAATAATTTATTCTTAATAACTTCCAAGGATCTATTCTTTTATGAAATACATAACATTCAAAAGCATTTTTGAAGTGAAGGAAGAAATCTCATGTAGCAGAGGAGTTTAGTTCAGGTCTTGATAAAAAATTTTCAGACTTCTAGTCAGTTAATAGAGAAGAAAAGCACTTTTGTCTCCCCATAGTGCAGAAACCATATTCTTTCATTTTATTTTACATGTGCTGGAATAAAGAAATGCATTAAATGATTTGGCTAAATTCCTGCTCTATCCCATCATGCTATTCCTGGCAAGATCTAGTAACAGCAAAAAAACCCGCTATTATTCTAGGAATTTTTGAGGTTTTAACAAAACAATACATTTATCCCACCAAGTTCCCTTTGAATCAGATCAAATTTATTTATTAACTCATGTTATTTATTATATCAAACACCTATACCTAAAAAAACCCAGATGAAATTTGCCAGAAACTACTACAATTTAGAAAAATATTAGAGAGTTCCACAGTTAAAATTAAACTGTTCCTTTATTTTAATTCAGTATGTAGAGAGTGTTCTTTTTTCCTTTTACAAAAGAGCAAAAAGTTTTCACTTTTCTTCATTCTGAAACAAGATTCCTCTCTCTTTACAAGATTTCTGCACTATTAAGAATGGGATTAGGTGCCTGTTGTTCTGTTTGGATGAATGTAAAAGAACTCAACTCATACTGTCTATGTAAAAAAAACCCATATACTCCAGAAAATAAAAATTAACATTCATTTTGGAATAAGAAATGAAGAGCTGGAATAATTTAAAATTCTTGCAAAAGCCAGAAGCTAGAGAAAAATAAATCAATCTCATTTTCCTTGAGATCTTGCTTACTGGACCCTCAGTGTTTCTGTGTCCATCTTCCATTCCCAGACAAAATATATTTTTAGTTTTACTGCATAAATAATTCCTTCTTGGAGAAAGCCAGTCACATTTTTAGAATTGTAGCCTATGCAGACATTTTACAAAGCAACACTTACTGTGAGGTTGCTCACTCACTGTAGCAGGCTGCCCAGAGAATTCCACATCTCCAGATGTGGAAATATTTGCAGCCCAAACTGTCCTGGCCAGCCTGCTTCAGCTGACCCATCTCTGAGCAGAAGGGTCAGAAGGTCTGACCCATCTCCAAAAGGTCTGCCAGCCTCAGCCACTCTCTAAGACACTCAAAGTTCCTCTTACAGTGGACAAATATTCCACAAAAGGCACATGAACATTTGGCAGATACTGCATCTGTGTGGCTGCATAGAAACTCTCCACCTGAAAAGCAGCCCTAAAACTAAAACATGAGATAGTCTCAACCAGTGGTAAAGACATAAGTAGTACAACTCATGGCTGCCACAGAGTGAGAAATCTAAACTGCTGTATTATTTCTAGAATATAAAGATGTAAATCTGAAAACAGAAATGTCCTGCTGTTTATTATCTCTGCAGTGTTGCATCTATTCTTAGTTAAGAATCTCAATTTCTTTATTTTTCTAGCTTCAAAGATTTATTTAATACTCTCTGAATAATAGTAACCATGATAAGCTAATTATCATGTATACAGATCTGACTGTTTCCAGTTCTTGAGTTTATGTATATATCAGAAATGAAAACTGTCCCATTCTTTGAACCTAAGGAAAGTTCTATGGATAACATTGCTATCATTATGCTCTTACTGTCTTTCACTCTTCTTATAACAGCATAGCCTGGGAAAGCTCCAGATCACCCCTGAAAGTTTTCTTCTATTTTTTCTATCCTTTTTGTATAGTCAGCCAACAAAAGGTGCAAGGAGCCACTGTCTTTTCCCTGTGGCCTTACATGAAGTGCTTGGTGTAGCAGAATACAGAGGCCACCATGTACTCACACTTCACCACTCTCTTACTCTGATGGGCCAGGAAATCAGGACAAGGCAGTAAGAGAACTCTGCACATTTTTTTACTCCAACAGTTTTATCTGTTCGGCAGTTTTTTTATTTAATTAAAAGATGTTGACAATTTATTAGAATGTCCTCCATTTTTCCTGAGAAGAAAAGTTCCATGGACTGCTTCCAATGGAACTCTTCACTTAAGGCAGGGTGGTTCAGGCATCATATCAGAGCTACTAAGTAGTAAAATACATTGCTTAAAAAAAACTCAGAGGAAATTCAGCTCAGACAAAATATAGATGAATGTAAGGTATTTGGAAGTCAAACCAGCTTTTTATCATCTTGTTTTTCTTTTTCATGCACATTTGAAGAACAATATCTTTGAGCTAAATGTGACACCATGATTCAGTAAAAATAAAATAAAATTTAAATGTCCACAAACTTGAGCATATTCGTGTATGGGTACCGTATATAGCTATGAAGACTATAATTTACTGTTTATTTATGTGATATCCTAGCTGCAAAAGAATCTGTTTCAACCTATATAGAAATATTAGAAGGGTAATTCTAGAACAATTAATTTCTGAGGCAGGGTAGGTGGTCAGAATCTCCTTCCTGGACTTGCTGGCCATGCTGCATTTGATGCAGAAGGATGTGTATAAATGGGCTTTTCATTATTTGCTTTAAGTGATGCAGATGTCCATTCCCAGAATAGTGATGAAAGATCATTTTCATACTATTCTCAAGTGCTGATGGAAATCTCAAGTTCACAGATATATTCAATACCTTGTCAAGTATAAGAAAGAAAACAGCAGTATATTTCTCAGTTTTAAAAGTTTCTTTCATGTCATCTGCTCTAGCACATCTTGTTAATGTAAAGAATGAAGCATTTCCTTGTAACAGAAGGAAGAAAGAGATATTCGAAAGAGATTTTTTGAAGTCACTGTCAAACAGTGAAGCTGCACATTCACACAAAAAAGCTGCTGTTAACCTGTAAAAGGAAGTCCCACTGGAGCTACTTAATTGTGTAAGGAAGTCAGAAGAATTTTACTACAGTACCTCAAAGTGCAACTGAGAATAAAGGAATGTGACTCACCCACACATCTCTTAGTAAAAAAATCAAAGTAAAATATGCAGTAAGAAATACCGAGTTAGATGTTTTTTAAGGAGGCATCATTCCATGAAAATCTGATCCACATCCTTTCCTACAAAAGTAACATTATTTCAACTTAATTTCTAAACAAAGGGGGGAAGGAAGTAAAATTATAAATCCATAGTCAAAATATTACACAATTTGAAAGCATTCTATTTGACTTCTGAGGGAGCCCAAAGAGAATTAAAAAGCAACTTCTTTAAGACATTTCTGTGTTTCTGAATCTGGATTAAGGTCAGCGTATACGAGATCTTCATGTGGCAGAATTTAATGGCACCAGTGTACAAATCCATCTATGGAAAGATTGTGCTTTTACAGTAGCATTCTAGATTGCTCTCTTACTGTCATTTTTCTACCATACACAAAAACACCATGTATCACAGATTAAATGATGGGCTTATAAATGTCAAAGTTTTCTTCTATTTTTACATTTCAAGAAAATTACAGGAAAGCATAATTTTTGATTCACAATAAAATGTTGCTTTCTAAGAGGAGAAATGAACATCCTTTCTAGTGCCTGATTTGAAAAACCACAAGAGTCAGTAAAGAGACTCCCTTAGACATCAGTGAACTTTAAATCAAGCCTTAGGTTAAGCATAGTAAAACACACATTTAAATTTATTTTATGAGTATTTGCTAAAGAATTACCACTTTCTGATTCTTTTTTTTCCATGCATTTTACTCTGTTCTCAGATTGCCATTCACATCAGTGGGAGTTCATTACATAAATTGAGCAGGACATGAGCTCTCCCCCTACTTTTTGATGTTGCTGTCCATCAGACAAGGTTTCCCCTTTTTTCTTCTGTCTCAAATCACAAGTGCCATCCTATAGCTTAGTTCAGTACCTGTCCACCATTATACCCAGTTGTAATTCACACCTTTCTCTCCTCCCATTCATGTCTTGGTGTCTGGACACTACTCACATGTTAGAATGTCCTTTGGCAGGCCAGGTGCATAGGAGACCAGTACAACATAGTCAAATGAGACTGGATACTCCAGTCAAGATAGGATACTGACTCCAAGATAAGCTTAGTCTGTTCCAAAATCTTGTGTGATTAACACCTCTTTTAGCATGCTGCTTAAGACAAGATTGTCATAGTGGGTGGTCACTCAGCAATTTCTGTTTTGTGATGCTATTAGCCACATTTAATTTATGTTTTTTATGCATGCAGAACACTTTCTTGAAACCCTGTTTGGGACCACATGAGACTAAGGAGTGCAAAATAAACTTTAAAAAATGTATTCTTGTCCTACCAGCTGACAAGAAGTAATATAAAGCAGGCATCACGGTCACTCTTATGAAAAATAATGAACTGAGGTTTAAAGACATGGGAAAAGGACATAAAGTGGTCTCTCCAGTGCTGGATATCCAGGTAGAACAGGTATCACTAAGTATGTGACACATACAAAATTATTCTAATAACAAATTGTCTTATTCTTTGATACCACAAAAATAAATATCCCTGAACACACTGAATTCCCAGCAGGTATTTGGTCTGCAGGCAAGTCCTCATTGACCCATGCCTAGACATATTCCTGATCTCAGTGGCTTCTTTGTCCAAATCAAGATCCCCTATGATCTAGGTCTTCAGGTTCTGAGAGATGGCATTCCTACTTTGGCAACTTGCTGGGCTAAAGTTCACACAGCTTTGGGTGTGCACAGAGCAGAATCTGGGGCACTGAGGCACAAGAGACCACTCCAAAAAGCACATTTCTGTGTGAGTTGATAAAGGAAACAGAAAGGGCCCCCGTCACAGAAGATCTGGTCATGAGGAGAAAATGATTTTGTAAGCTAGCAAGAGCATGTAGTTAAGGCAGCAAATCAGTCAGCCAATCCCAAAGTAAATAAGATTCATGTTTCACATTTGCACTATCACTCATCTGCAGCTTCTCCCTTATCTTCCATTTCTGACCTACTCTCACTTCCTTACAGTTTGAGAATTTGGGGATACAGAAAAACTGAAAGTGTAGACTTCCAATTAGGTGAGCCTGAAAGCAAACTGAATGTTGTCTTCCATTCTCTCTGTTTGAATTAAAAAATATAGTTTCAAAAAAAAAAACAAAAAAACACAACTGTCCTAAAGTAACAAATTTATTTTTATTGCTTAAAAGGTGCTCTTACTCAACACCTGCATAAATTACAAGCTTTTGCATGAACACTTTTTAAGAGATTTGAATTTGCTCCCTTCAAAATAAAAGTTTACATTAGAATGTAGGAAGATGCAAAGTAAACTTAGAGGCCATGACAGGTCTTATCACACTGGGTGTAAATTTTCCATGGGTTTTTTTTTTGCTTTTGCTACCAAATTCCTTTTTTTCTTTCTTTCTTTTTTTTTAATAGACTTTTCTAACCATATAATGTCTTTATTTGTTTTCTGTTTCTGCTCTCCTTTATTTTTCTTTAGTTTAAACTTGAAAAATAAAAAAGTAATAAAACCCCAGAGAATACATGTAAACAAACACAAATATAAATGCACATATACATACATATATACAGATGTATATAACAGTATTTTCTTTGTTTATTAAACACATCAGAAAACAAAAAAGCCAAAACTACAGCATTGGATATAAGAANGCTTTTTCTCTTCTTAAACCAGCCTGCATGAGATGCCCTTTTTTATTTTCTTCACAAATACACCGCAAAATTAACAATCTGAAACTACAGCATTGGATATAAGAATAAACTTGTGACATTTAATATTACTGGATGTCTATGCTTTCTCAATGTATTAAGTATCCCTAGTTTAACTTATGGCCCCAAAAATAGAGAACAAACTCAGGGCAGGTGCATCACAGCATTTTAAAAGCCTCTGAGTTTCTCAAAGTTCCAGGCAGCTTTTGCATAACACACAATCCTTGAGTAGGCTTCTGAGTTAAATATTTTTTCTTTCTAAGAGGCAACTATTGAAAAGGTGGAAAGAAAATTCAGATGTTCAGTGTATAAAAAGTATGCAACTATCAGTGGTTAAAGGTTACATAGGTTTAGTGGACTGAATGGTACCAGCTGTCTATTTGGACAGAAATTATCAGAATGATATTTGGGCCTGAACAACATTTGATGCTCTTTTTAGTTCCTGAGTGGCCAAACCCATGACAAAAATTTCTGCTTGGAAATCGGTCCCTAAATTATCTTTTGGAGAAATCAGATATTTTATCTCCCATGGGCTGCAAGATCTGTTGCAGTCCTGTATATCCTTAAAAACTGATCCCAGAGGCATCATAAAGCCACACAGTTTTCCGTGGCACAGGGAACTCTATCTGTTTCCTTGCATAATAAACCATTCTGTCAGGATTTCTGCAGATGTTCCAAGCAAAAACTATGAGATTTCACCCCTTAGCCTTGGTAAGAGGGTCTTCACTCACCTGCTCTGTGTCAATTGATTCTGCACACAAAAGCTCACTAATCAAGTGAGTAGAGGTATTTTGCTCTTCCAAGCATCATCTGTTTGTGCTTGACCACATCCCAGAATCAGAAGGAGTTATGGTCATGCCATCTCATCTAAAAAAGTTGTCACAGTAAATTTGAAAGTCAAGTAGTAGAACGAGGCTGACAAGGTTCCTGGCAACAAATTGATTTCATGACCCTTGGGGAGAAACAGATTGAGACGTCAGCAGGATGCAAGGGACCTCATGGGAAAAGCCATTGGAGTCTCTAGGAGGTGTCTGCCACTGACTTATCTTGCAGCTCATCATATTGTGTGAATGCTATAGATAATAATAATGAAAGTGAACTCATTTATGGAGTGGTTGTCTTGATAACAGCTTGGACAGGATGTAAAACTTCATGTAAGTGACAACATTGTGAAATGTAAGGAAGAGTTACTCACTTCAGTGATCCTTTACTTCAGTGAAGGAATAATATAATCCAGCAGGCAAACTGGAGAAAGGAGATGAGAAAAAAAAAATAAAGCTAAAAGATTTGTTTTAACCTTTAACTCTGATTCTGGTAAAATAAAACAACTTCCTTAATTTGATATGTAATTAAAAGTACACTGCTTTCTAACATGACTAAATTCCATTCCAGCACAAACAACATCATAAAGATAGCCTGGGACAAAGCAGGCAGCTCAGAGGAAATAAAACGTCTGTCTCTTGCCCGTGACATTTAGCAGTGTTCCAAAAGGCTTCCTCACAGTTTCTCCATTGGCCTTACTCTCACTTGCCTTGCTTTTAGAAAATCTCATAACATTTTTAGCTCTACCTTGCCAGGCACTGAACACTATGCTTATGTCTCTCTCTTACAAGACATAATTTTTTCCTTCTCCTTTTTCCCAGCTTACAACAAAATGTAATGAAAACATCTAGATTCATTTATGCTTGCTTTTGTCACCTGCTGCTTGTGCCCACTCTCTCCCCACCGTGTAGAACATTGCTCAGACATAATTGCAACCACAGGCTCTGTGAGTAAAATGATGGTGAGCCCAGGGGATTCACAAGGCTGTTCTCTGAATGTGTTGCAAACCTAAAGCAAGTATCTCTGTTAGAAACCATATCAACTTTCTCTCTCTAATAGCTAATTGCATCTTATACCCTTTTAGATTGTAGCAAAAGTTTGAAATAGATCCTCAGAGGGTTTTTTTTCAGCCTCTATCATATATGTATTTTTTTCTTCTGGATAACTCACATTTTATTTTCTCCTGGTAGTTAATATAAAAATGAAGCATTGGAAAATGAACTGCCGTTCCAAAAGAATATTACATTGACAACAAAGACATTGAAAGAAGGGGTTCAGCACAGCAGCAAGGATTTTCAGATCTGCCTAAGGGCTAATCCCTCAAAGTGACAGAGAACCTTAGAAACAATATAGGTGGAGTTAGGGTTCAGAATTAAAATTCACATCCAAAATATACCCAGCACAATCCCACCTCAAAGGAGAGGTACAACCCTTTCTCTAGGCACCTGCAGCTCTGTTTCTGAGCCAAATTCACTTGGCCTGCTCAGCAAGGTGGGCAGCTCTTCTTTGAATCCCTTTGTGAGCCCAAAACCATTGGAGAGGAGTCTGATCTGACAGAGGCTTGCAGAGAAAGTTCAACACAAAGTAATAGGATGGTCCCTCACAAAATATGCCTGCAGTGGTTTTCCTTTTAAAATAACTGCTGGAGCAGCAATTAAGCAGTTAAATACTGATGTCATTAACAATGGTTAGAAGCTTGTTCACAAAGTGAGAGACTTCCATGTTCTGTGGCAGTCCAACCTGTCTCTACCATGTTATAACAGCCTCATCTGAGGAGGGCAACATGCTCCCTACTGCCACAAAGAGCTGTGCCTCCTCACAGACAAGGAAATAAAAGTTCCTGAATAGAATAAATAAGTAAACAGAGAAAAAGGCAACAGGTAATACCCTAACTTCTCCAGATGGGCACATGGTTGGAAGGCATAGAGCTCATCTCTGGTTCATCCTCTCAGGATTACTTCTGCATATTTTATGTAATGGTTTTTGTCTCACATGTTCAATATTACAATGCTAACAAATCTATACAGAACAAGATCTTCTTTTAAAGTTGTGTTTTCCAAAGCCCATTAAACCAATTTCTGTTTATTGCACTATAGTTAGTTCTAGTTAGCTTGTGGGGGATTTCCAGAGTAGAGAAGACTCATGAATCTTGTTGTGGAGAGAACCTCTCTTTGCAAGCTTCTGACTGTCTTCTACAACTATCAAGAGGATGACTTTAGTTTCCCAACTGAATTTAGGAAGTTTCTGTAGTAATTTCAGTTTTCTGATTAGGAGCAAATTCTTGCTTACTAGGTTAAATAGTTCTGTTAGCATCTGACAGAAAATAATATACATAAAAGTGACAATAACAACAACAATAATAATAATAATAATTATGATTATAATGGCAAAAAAAGAAGATTAATGCAGGAAAAAGAGGACCAAAATCACTCAGGAAAACCTCTATGTCTATGAAATACCTCTAAAAACCACATTTCAGTAGCAGCCCCAGAAAGAGGCACATGGACTTTTATATCCTAGAATTTCTGATAGCATAACCAAATTATACAAATAGTCACCATTCAGATATTAAGATACTTTAGAGAAACTCATTCAGTTTATGAGCATTCAGATAACAGATAACTACCCATACACACTTCCACATTTCAATTATTAATCTTCAGATTGAAAGAAAAGAAATTAGTCAAAGAAATAGAGAATAATATTTTCCCTCCCTTGGAACAGAAAATATAAGAGAGAAGTAAAGCTTCAAATCAGAGCATCGGATCTCTTCGCTGTAGTTGGGTTGTGTGGGAATCAATAAATTAATTAGAGTAAAAGAGGATCTGGACCACTGCATCCAAAAAATCTGTAACCTGACTTGGGAACCACATAGAGGCAGAAGACAACTAAACATCACTACTGAAAACAGGTGTCTTTAAATATGAGAGATGAACAGATGCAGCACTGTGTTTCAACCTGTAGAGAAAATAGAGAACTGTCACTGTTCCTGAGAAAAAGGGCTTATTGATTCTTCAGCAGTGCTATTTGTTATAGGAATATCAGGTTCTCCTGTTAGCTTGTGCAGAGTGTCCTTGTCCAGGTGTTGGCAGCAGCAGAGGGGCTGCACAGGAAAGAAGAGAAGAGAGTGGGGACTGTGAGAAGAGACCAGGGGCTGCCCCATGTTGGACAGAACCAGTTCCAGCTGAAGCTGCTGCTCAAAGCTGAGCTCAAGAGCTGGTGTTGTGTCTGTAACTGCAGATTTAGGGAATGGTAAAAACTCTGCATGGCAGCTGTGAGAGAGCCATTCCCCTGAAGCCCAAGGAGGACCAGAGTGGAGAAAATAACTGCAGCCCATGGAGGGAGGACTACTCAAGGGAGCAGGGTCTGTCAGATCCTGCTGTGACTGTTGCCTTCCCTACTCATTGCTCCTGGTCAGGCACAAAAATGTCTGACAGGTTCTGCTCCTGAAGATCTTAGTTTTTGTATTTCCATGAAAAAAAATTAAATAATAATTATTTTAATGTTCCTCTGTAGTATGTTTTTTTTCTTCCTATTCGGAATCATTCAGATTAAATGGATTTTGACTACTTCACAATGAACTGCAGAATGATAATTTGATTCTTAATTTAAATAGGCATCTGTGTAAGTATATTTTCTCTGAACTGTGAAAGACAATTCACCATAATCTTTCTTAATAATATTTTCATCAAGAAATTGAAGTATGCTGTTATTATCTCTCTCTAGATCAGTTCCATTTTACCTGATGCAATTTTTCCTGCACAGTTCTTCAGACTACTTTGTGTCACTCTTTAACTAGAAAGATGTTGTTTTCATGCCACTACTAACTTCTCCACACTGAACTGTTCCTTTAAAATTTCACATTAATTTATTTTTAAAGTTGACAATTGCTAAAAGTGATGGTTGCTTAAGGATACAAATCTAGTAGGACAATGTGGGAATTTGGACACAAAACAAAGCCCAAGATACCCATCTCTCTACATGTTTTATTTCTTACACAGGATTTGGGTACTGAGGGGACAGCAGAAATATGTAGCTCCTATATGTGGTTTGTATTTCCTATATGGTGTAGAGAAAAAAATCTTGAATTCTGTCCTCAAGTATTTAGAAAATAATGTTAAATTTAATGGAAACCTGAATAAAGTTAGCAAATCGTGCTTGTTACAGAGCACAAGTGTTTCCTAGTGTTGCAAGATATCAGATTATTAGTTGTTGTTGGTTTGTTGTTTTTTTCCCAGGGATCACAATCCTTTAAAATTAAATTTTTTGAGAAGACTTCTTAGCTAAGAGTTGGTTTTTATGTCAGGATGGGTGCATTCATCACTAAATGAATGGAGAGAACTCTAAAAGCATGTGTGCTCTTTAGCACAGGTCCTTCTGACTGATTCAATTGTAAGGTTATCTTAGCAAATGTAAATGATCCCGTGCTCTGCATAACATCAGCAAGGATTTTTTATTTTCTTTTCACATTCTAAAAATCCACCCCCAAATCTCTGAAGTGTTTTTAAAGATTCTGAAACACGTTTTTAAGTCATTTACCCATTGTTCAGAAAAAATTAATTCCAATCACCATCTGATTCAATGTCAGTGTCCCCAAATCAGTGTCCCCAAACATCTCAGGAGAAGGAGTCAATCATTAAAATGTAATGTCATAGTCACTGTAGCTTACTAAGTGTGTATTTACAGAAAATGGAATTGTTTCCATAAAAGATACAACTGCCACATCTTTTATATCTGGGGACGTGGAAAGCAATACCTCAAGCCCCTGGAATGATCTAGGCACAGTGGGGCTCTTGAATTATAGCTGCATATATCCTTAGCATATGTCAAAACCACTTGGCTGTGGAGTAGCTGCATGGATGGTTTCATAAACTTGGCTTTCCATCCTGGTCTTTACAGGACCACCCTGCCTGAGTGTTCAAATAGCTGTCGCAATCTCCTACCTGCAGTCATAAATGTCAATAAACCATATCCAGCCCATCATGCACAGCTGAATGACTTGTTCTCCCTGCATTCTTAGCTATCCCTGGATAGCTAAGAAGCTCAGATAGGCAGATGCCACATTTTAGGTAAACATCTTCTGTATATAACTTTAAAGAATCTCAGTCATAATCCTCAGGACCTCCCCAAAGCAGCAATATTAAAAGCATAACACCTGTCTCAAACATCACCAGAGTCAGCAGAAAAGGATCTGAAAAATTTTGTGAACAGCTGCTGACGCTAAGTCCACTGAAAATTCCTGAGAACAGAAGCAGGAAAGAACAAGTGAAAATACCAAACAAACTAGGAACGCAAGCATATCCTTAGAAGAACAGGCTATAGAAAACAATTACCATGAAAACCCCTACACAACAGGAAGAGATGAAGCATGTTATGTCATTACTAAAGAGTAAAATACGTGTCATACAGTTAAAACTGTTAAAATAAAACTTCTCCTAGAACCACATAAATCTGAGTACCATACCATACAGGATTATTTCTCATTACAGCCTGTTAAATCTGGGAAAGAACCAGAATGTGGGAATTGAAAACTGCATATAGACATACATCTAAAAAGCAGGCGGATTATCAGTAAGACCTCAACCACCTGTTACTAATTATTTTAGCTTCAGGTTCTTAAGTAAACACAGATGCAACAAAACTAATCACTCGAGAAAAAGTAGTGCTCAAGCAGAATGTGGAAAAAACCCCTTATCCATTACACTTCCCTTATAACATCCATCCTGAGAGATAATCGGTTTTGAATGGAACAATTAATGAGGTCTTTTCATACCAAGGGAAATTACACCATAATGAGGTTTAATGGGTTAGAAATGAGGTGGAATTTATTAAAAATAAATAAAAGCCTTATCCAAGGTGAAAGGTAGTATGCTGGATTGTTAAGGATGCTGTGTTTTGAAGGGCATTCTCACCACAAATTGTTAGCGCACAGGCAAAACAGATGGAATAGTCATCTGGTGGAAAGTACATCGTGAAAGAGCTGACAAAAACACCCTCACCCCAAACTATAGATTTTAGACATGTAAAGAACTGCCTTACAGACCCTAATACACTTTAAAACTCTGTGTAATGCCTCAGGCTTACATAGCAGCCCACTGGGTGAAACAAGAGCTTTGCCCCTGTGTATCACTCATTTGAGCTGTGCCACATTTCAGAACATTTTCAGTCTCTGACTAAAACTTTAAGCAAGCCAAGTGTGGACACTTTGACTTGAGGGAAGCCAGGACTATTAAAAATGTGTAGAATGTTAATTATGGACTGTCTCCATTTCCATGCCATCTCCATGTGCAACATGTAGTACTGCCATCCTCCAGCAGAGAGGCAAGTTTTGCTAAATCCTCTATTTTACTGGTCCAGAGCAATTCCCAACAGTTGCTTTGCACTACATATATCTAATTATGTGTATCAGGTCTTTGTGAAGGGTAAAGAAAAGTCATTATGAAAGAACAAAGTACAGAGATGATCAATGAAAATGCAAGGTTAAGTAAAACCAAACCCATACAAATGATATTTCAGTATAGACCAGAATAGTAGAACCTCATAATAATGCTCTCAGGGAAATAAAAGAAGACACACAGTCAATGAAATAGATTTGAAATGCTAAAGGTCTGAACACACTGTGGCTGAAATCCACTTTTGTGCACTGCAACCAGGAAAGGCTGATGCTCCAGCAAGCAGAGCACAAGTAAGGGTGAGCTGGTGCTGTGAAGGGGTGAATTTCATTCAGAATAGTTTGGACTTGGGAGCACAGCCAAGACCACCAGTGCATATCTTGATAGAAGAATTTTATTACTTCTCTACTAGTGTTCAGCCTCAGCTAACCAGGAAATGAAGAATGTATGGTCTACTCATTATGACCTTAAAAAATATGTACTTTAACAACTTGAAAAAGCCCAGCAGTAATTCTAATATCAGAATATCTAAAAGCATTCATGAGAGAGAACATCAAAGTTTAATTCCTATTGGTAAACACATAAAAATCAAGGAGTGTCTATTTTATTTATTCTAAAAGAATAGCTTCAGGAATTAGCATAAAATAATATTTAAATCTAGATAAAGGTAATTCTTTGCATTTCTATGATTCTTAACCACCCTCACAAATCAGCTGGGAAATGTAAAAAAGCGTTCAAGCAGAAGAAAGACATTGAAATGCAGCTGTTGCTAGTCTGGTCTCTGATCACAGCCCCAGCACTGATGCTCCAGAAGCTTTGCGCTGGGGCTGAGGGGAGAAGTGAAATCAGCTGAACAGAAATCACAGGGGAAAGGATCATAGTTAAACAATAGCCAAAATCCCTAATTAAAATGTATCCATGGACACTAGAGCTTATATTCACATGGCCTTAAAGAGGGACCTGGGATATCCAGTAAGTGAAAGTCTTCAGTTTCTTAATTGTGTATTTTGTACAGATACACAAATCTGCAAAGGGGAATTTATAGGAAGATAAATACATTGTGGTGGATGTACACAATACTTTAACTATTTCTTGGGAGTTTTATGACAAAACTGATGAAAAGTGTATATAGCCTTAAACTGGGGAGACCTGCAATTTACAGGACTTTTTGCCCTACATAGTTAATCTTTCACCAACTCATAGGAAATTTAAGCTCTTTTTTATTATCAGAGGAAAATGAAATTAAGTTTGCAATGCTTGGGATACTTTAAAGCTTAAGTAGAAATCTGACAAATATTTATTGAAGGCAGAATTATCTGTCAGAACTGACTTATTTCATTAGGACTGCAGAGTGAAATAAAAACATGTCCACATTTTGTTTAGACAGATTTTTATTATGAAGTGTCTTGTGTCTTGCTCTTGCAACATTCAAGCATTGACACTGAGGAAGAAGAAAGCCTGGAGGTAGGAAAAAAAAATCCTCCATACTAAGGAATTAAAAATTGTAAAGCAAAGCATTAGGTAATATAGAAAAACAAACAAGGGTAAAACATTTTCATCGGCTTTATTTCAGCTCACATGAAAATGCAGATACTTTCATAGGCCCAATAATTAATTTTTGATACTACATGGCAGAACCATAATTTCTCTCTGCAAATTGATAGACTTTCTTCTCAACTTTCCACTTAGCTCAGCTAAAGTTCACCTTACATAGGGATTAAACAGAAAATATTGAAACTCCTTTGAAACATGAAGCATCAAAAATTAACAAAGCACGTCCAGGGAGAAAACATTCTAAAAGTGAAAAATGTGGAATAGAAGTATTACATTTCTAAGTTATTACAATTGGTTAATATGGTTTTCTTCCCTGCTGATTTTTCAAATCTGACTTTCTTTTAAATATCAGATGCTAAGTTGGTTGATGTCTTCAGAAAATCATGTAGAAATCCAGAGTGACTAAGAAAAAAGGTCCAAATTAGAGCCAGGTTTGGGGCTATGTTCTGATTTGTTTTGGTCCCTCAGTTATAATTGTCTTTCACATTGCACTTAGAGGTCTTTTCTTTCAGCAGTAATACTAAAGGCTTCATTTAAAAAACAAGAGACTAAAATTAAGTGACTTTACCCAAAAAAACCCCAACCAAATTAAAAAACCTGTATCAAAACTGGATTATGGATTCACATCTTCCAAGGTAATTTTACTCCAAGTAAACACCCTTCATCATTACTGTTACACAGCTTGTTACAGGATTAATGTTTTATGCAGTTTACAAGTTAAAAAAAAGCCGTTGTAGATTAGTTACTATTACAGACTGTACTTTCACCCAAGTGCAGGAAAAAAAACCCAACAGCCATCAATACTGCATGCTTTTGGTAATAAAACAGACAGGTAGGTGAGTTTGTCCCCTTTATTTAACTTTTGTTTCTCCCTGGAAAGTAGATACATTTATTCACTGGGACACTGCTTCAAAAGTAATTTAAATGGAGAAAAAATATTTAGGCTTCAGAGAAGCACAGGGTGAGAGCTATATATCTGCAACATCAAACAAAAAGAATTTATGCAACTGTAACAAGTATGGATCTAGGGTAAAGAAGTACATCAGCCTGCAGAACCTGAGATCAAATACTCCTGATTTTCCTTTCACCCTTTTGGGGTCGCTTTTCTGATAAATAATTCACAGACTGCAGTGCAAAGTAGTTTGCATACTGACAAGATTAAAAAGAATGCTTTGTCTGGGTTAAATTTATGATCTGAAACCTTCCTTTAAAATGTCAGGCAGGTAATTAATTTAAGATGGTTTGCCAAGCAGAATCTCTGACCCTGCCAGAATAATTTCATTTCTTGAGGGTGAAGGGGATATTGCATTTATCTTTGCAGAGTCTCTGGTTTGTTTTCTTCTTCCCTTCTCTCTTCTTGCCATTTATTATATCTTTCAAAACATCACATGGAAAGAAAAATTAGTGCTGCAATCTTTGCCTCCTTAATTTGTGACGGTAAAGAAAACCATGGATGCAAATTGCCAAAGAATTGGGAATAGAGTACAAAACAGACCTCCTGACTTGAACTGAAGATGTACATTTTCCATGGAGAGAGAGCTCCCTGGCATGAGTATTCAGAATAGCATTTTGAGTAGCAGTAGGAAATGCAGCAATCCAACAGCATGAAGATTTGCTTCTGGCATAGCAAAGAATCATGTCCCACATAAGCACAATAGTGGGCTTCCTTATGAATGAATGCTTAAATGTGTGACAATCAGCAGGACCTTTACATCTGCTCTTGAAGACAAGTTTAATGGTATAAAATTTTATTGCAATTTCTGTCACCTCAGCTAATCCCTGCAGGCAGCATGAAAGAAAACAAACAATGCACTAACACTACTTGGGAGTTAATTCTAACTTTGCATGGTCAGATAGGAAAAAGGGGGATCAGACAATAGAAAGATGTCAAAAAAGGAATTATAATTAACTTTCCTAAATACATATTGAATTTTCTCTTAGAAACAGATTGTGACATTGTACTCGAATTGGTTAAAACAGCTGCCATTCCTAATCTGGACACATTACGATGATCTTGATCTGCTCAAGAGGAAGAAGTCACACTAAGATTGGTTTCTTCTGAAATCAAGAAATTGTAAATCATATATTGATAAATTGCAAATACAAATCCCAAGGTATACAGGTAAATTTTTATGCAAATTCAAATTAGATACATTGAATGAATTGAAATTGTCTGGACTGGCTGAACTTTTGAACTTGATTATTATTTATTTTTCATGTGGCTACCTGAGACACGCCTACTTTTTTCATTTCTAGACATTTCCTGCATCCAAAAAAGTCACAAATCCATCTCTTCTTTCAGTAACAAGTGCAAAATAAAATAGGAAATTTCTGCACTGTGTACAGGAAACTTGAACTGAACAGTAAGAATGAAAGAAAGTGTCCATATTTTCAGTGGCATCTGAGAAGGGACACTGTGACCCCTCAAATGCTGTTTTCTCAGCATTTCAATTTTTTCCCTTAATGCTCTCTAACAAACATATTGGCTCAGTGGAGCTTCTGAGACTCTTCATTGATGAATAGACCATATCAGGTGAAGAAAGGTAAAACCTGTTTTATTTTTCAAATATTTTATTTTTATTTTTCAGACAACATTAACCCTTCATTCCCAAATTGCACAGAAACAGAAGACAGCTTTCTGAGAATCCATGTGGCAGGTATTTTAGGTTGTTATGGCTTTTACTGGCCATTCCCCTGAAAAACTCTTTCTTTAGTCATTAACTTGCAGGAAGTAACTCAACCAAGTTTCCATTAGCCCAGATTTCATTCCTGTAGTTGAAAATGTAGTCATTTCCTTCCTGGCCAGACATTATCCATATGGGGAAAGAAAGAACAGAGCTGGATGCAAGGCCAGAACATGATATGCTGATGAGAGTTTTTATTTTATTTCAGACAAGTGAAGACAAAAGTATCCAGAGCATCCTTTTTCAGCCTGTTTCATTTGGTTCTCCCTTATGACTATAAACTGTACATGTAAAATGTGGTCTAAAGATGGGAAAAGGATAAATGTCATATTGCTAACTCCCTAGCAGTCAAAATACTTATTGTTCCCTTAAGATGAGTGGAGTTTTGCCTAGTGTTTCAATCTTTCTGGTTCACTATTCAGTAGAAAGTGAATTTTTTTCTTGTCCAGTGCTGTTATCAGGTTAGCATAAAATAGCTCTCTGAGACTTTTTTCCTTCAACTTAAGAGATTTTTGAATGAAATAAAACCATGTATTTTTCATTACACTTTCACAATAAATATCTAACTTACCACAGAAAAAGGTCTGATTTGTCTTGATACTCTTTACTAAACTCAATACTTGGACACTCCCAAATCAGACAGGTAGCTGAATCACATGTGACTTCTCGGTGTCTTATATGCTAGATTCAGTTCTTGGTTAAGTGAGATAAAACTCCAGAAATTTAATTTTAATCCATGAATAACAGTCCATTTTTGGGGGAAACTCTTATGAGTAAGACATTTGTTTTAAGAAAATTTTTACTAACCTTTATTTAAAGGAAGTGCCTCTCCCCAAAGATGTTCCAAATTAATCTGAGGGTACGCTATAAAAAGTGATCATTTTCCTTTCAATTAGTGAGAATTCCAACAACAGATTAACAGAAATTCACTTTATTCAGTGGCAGTCATGAAAGCATTCACTCATTTCTGAGACTGAAATTATGTGCCTGTTCCACAAATATCTATACTCCACACATGCACCCCTTTGAAGATAACCAGAAATGTTTAAATTTCTATTCCAATGACACAAATGTCTTGCATTGAGAAGCTAAATTTGGTAATTACAGTTTGTAAAATTAGTTCTATGATAGTCACAGTGTGAACCATACCAGTTTGGGTGTTTCCAGAAAAAGTAAGTGATGAAGAAAAAAAGCCTTTTCTGTTGTGTGAATGGCCATATTGACTGTTTAAACTAATTCACAGGCAACTGATGATAACTAGTCCAGAAGACAATGCAGTTAATCCAAGACCATACTGCAAATATTAGTCTATTAGTATATTCTGTCAATAGTGAGAACCTACAGAGTCTAGTCTGTAAATACTTTTTACAGAATATTTAATATTTTTATGTAAAAGCAGATGAATTATTTGTTATGCCAAAACATCTAGGATAAAATGGAACAGTTTTTCCCATGAGTGAATGATACTCTAGAGTGATACTCTATGAATTTTAATGAGTTGTTAAATATCCTGACAACAAATTATGAACAGAATTTTTACAGACTTATAAAAGAACAGTTCCTGAGGGACTGGAAACGTGTAAATTCTATTCATGTATGAAACACAGTAAATGTATTAATACTATTACAAATATATTCTCAAATATTTGATTTTCTTACTTTGGAATTACTTTTATAGTTTTCTGACTTTCAGACTTTTCTAAAAGTAATATTGGAAATGCTTCAAACCACTTTCTAGCAACTTCGTTATGATGAACAGTTTTCTTATCATACAATTTCATTTACAGTGCATTCTTTCAATAAGGGTCTCCAACAATATCTCTTTTCTTCAATGACAATGGGTTTTGCATCTAGATCTTCAATAAGAACACAATCAAAGAATTCTGTTTTAACGTGTTTAATGTTATTCAGGAACTTCAAGTGAGGTTTTTCTGGAAAAGGAAAGGGAAAGAGACTTTTCACGGGGAACTCTGTCTTTGGACCAGAAGGAATTCCTGCAGAAGTTCTCCAGTATACAGCCTTTATCTTTCCTTTTCCTGTCAAAATGCACAGCAGTCTGTAAAGCAAGAATTTATTGAGGTGGTTAACTATTCAGTGGAACATTTTATTAAATTTGCACCTGAGCTGATTTGGTTGGCCAGGCTGACAAGCCAGTCCCTTTAGCCAGGAATGCCTTGAGCCTGTCCTGTTTCCTGGAGGGCTTTTATGGTTTTTTTCTTATCCAGTGCAACCAGGCCATGTGGCATTCTATTCACATGTTTATGTGGAAGAAGACTTTGCTGCTCTTTTAGATTTCCTGTAATTTTACTGGTTATGCTAGAATGAATCAATAGGCCAGATGTTTTTCTCTGGTAATGTTGTATCCAGCTTATTATCCCTGCTGTTCTCTCTGGTTTTGGTGTGCTATCCTTTCTACACTAAGTGAGACCACATTTGCCTCTAAAAGCACTGCAAGCCTTATCCTAAAGGGTGTGGAATCTGTTTCAAAGAATCCCTTCTTCTCTGTATTTACACTACTCAATAGAATATCTTTCTCAAATTTTAGGAAGGCTTCCATTGATATTAGTGAATGACAGCTCTAACACCAAGAACAATTACACAGCTGTAAGATAAATTCTCCAATTTATTAAAGTAATGCACGTGGCTTTTTTTGGAGTTGAGATGACAGACCATAAGTTTAACTGCTGCTTTCCTGGTCTTTTGCTAAGACAAGGTGAGGGTTTACTGGTTTTCATTACAGTGTTTTAAGCACTGCAGCTGCTCTCCCACTATGAACTAGGCTGAAATAATTAAATTCTGTCACTGAGACCAATGAATGAGAGTAAATTAGTAACAGTGACCTTCTACTGCAGCTAAATGGATCACTGAATTTGAAGCAAAAATATGCTGTGAAAATATGAGTGATAAACTTGTATGTAGCCCCCAGCTACATAGTAAATAAACAATGCAATTCACTTGGTCACTGAAATTTAGAGGAAACCTATAATCCTTGAAAAAACCTATTCTGCATTTTAATAGCAATATTGTCAGACTTAAAATTAAAAAGATAGATACACAAACTGCAAAAAAGCTTTTGGATATATGAGGAACAAAGCTATTTTATTTGTTGCATTGATTTGCTAAGAATTTTGTTCTGAGAACAGATCTTCAGAAGGCATTTCTCTCAGTAGTCACTAAATTCTGCCAGCTCCTGCAATGACAGAAGCCTCTAGTATTGTGAGTAAAATTAGATACAGAGAAATCTAAGGAAACCATCAGCAACCACTCAGCTTTGTTCATGCCCTTGCATGAATGCTGCAGCTATAAAGAAGTTAAATTCTAACACCTGATTTCACAAAGTTTTACCCAAAACAAAAATCTCTCTCCTATTAGGAATATCAAATCCTTGATCTTTGCTTCTTTGACTTCCTTTGCTTGTGATTTAAAAGATTAGAAACACTTTAAAAAATGCAATCTTCTCAAATGCATTGGAAAAATCATATAGAGGAAATAAAGGTATTCTGCTTAGCACATAAATAGACAATCCACCCTAAACCAGATTATCTGAAAACCTTCAGCCCCTTGCAATTTGATCTCTTTATGGGAAGAGAGGTTCTTATACATGACAAAGTTTCAGCTTCCACATGAATATGTTTTTTCCTATCATTTATTCTGTTTGTATTATTATTGCCACCATTGTTGTTACTATTTTCCTTCCTGTCCCAGATATGCTCTTCAAATATTCCATCCTTAAGAACTTTAATATTTAGACAGCAGGTGGGGATCACTGGCAGTACCTAAGGCTGCAGGTTAAAGATAACAGCCTTTTAGTTATGTCAATAATATTTGCACTTGTCCTCAAAATCATGGAATACTGGCATATCTATCAATCTCCTGTGTTGTTTGCTTTGGCAAGTGAACTGGGATGCACTCTCTGTGTGAAGCTTAAGTGCATATTATTCAGGGTTTATTGTGAGTTTCGTGTTTGCATCTTTTCATGGAATTGTGCCACAACTAGAGATCTGTCATTTAAAAAGCTTGAGGTTTAGCTTTGGGGTGCAATAGCTTAAAATTCAACCATCTAGAACACTGTTCTTGTGTGATGTAGCCAGTAATTTTCAGCGTATTTTCCACTGTCTGTCAATAATATTTATATAGACAGAGGAATATTGTAGACAGCAGTAGTTCATAGGACTTGCAAAATGAGGCTTGCAGTACTTCTCACAGTATTCACATTACAACTTAAAGTGCTAAGTCTAAAGAGAAGTACTTCAGGTGTATGTACATGTGCATGTATGCATACCAACACAGTTTGTGTATCCCAGAAGTCCTGTAATGACAAAGTGCAACTGTGGAAAATTGGGATCCGTTGTGATATATAACAGAACATGGAATGGAAATACAAATGCAAGGCTATAGCTGTAACTTTAGCATTGCATTAAGCCACCCTGCACCTTCTGTCATCATCTCTCCTGCTGAGTCTGCTCAACAGGTTGATCTGAAGCAGCTAAGGAGTGGCTTAGCAAAAACTGTTATGAAGAAAGGCCTGCTCTGCTAGAAAGGAAGGGAGAAAGAAAGAACTAGAACAGAAGCTCGGTGTTGACACTGGTCATTTAACTTTTAACATTTAACATTTAACTTTTCAGAAAGAAACTTAAAAAACAGAGCTTAGGGATAACACTGACAGGAGACTGGAGGAAAAGCAAATGTCCTTCAAAAATGGCAGGGAGGGGGATCCAGGGATCTACAGGCTGGTCAGCTGTTTTTCAGGCCCTAGAGAGGCGATGGAGTAAATAATCCTGGGGCCAGTTTCCAAACACGTGGAAAATATGAAGGTATTTGAAAGTAGTCAGCATGAATTTATGAAAAGATGTCATCTCTGACTTGGTAATCTCCTACAAGGATTTGCTTGGTGGAGGACGAAAGAGGACTGGGGGGGTGTTTGTCTCAACTTTAGGAAAATTTTATACAAGGACTTGGGACGTCCTCATGTGTCAGAGTACAGTAACATGTATTAAATACAGAGTATTCAAAACTGGCTGAACTGCCAGGTTAGATGGTTGCAGGTTAGATGGTTGTGATCTGGTTGGAGCTGGTATTTTTTTGTTTGTTTGTTTTTCCTGGGATAGAGTGTTGATACTAGGGCCAATATTACTTAACATCTACATTAATCACCGAATGAGCCTCTGTGTTTTGATGTAAGCATTTCAGAGCAAGGATATTACACATGCTGGGCTTGAATCTGCTATTTGAGCACCTACAAACAAGCTTCAGTCCTCTGGGATATGCAGAGGTTAGGAAGGCAGGTGTCTGTACCATTTTTTAGACCCATCCCAGGGAGATGTGGGGCTCCTAGGGACCTCCAGATATAGGTGTAATGACTGATACAAGACTTCTCAGCAATCTCCTGCCTTCATAATCCAAAAGCAGTTCAGGGTACACAGGTTTTAATGAGACAGCATGTCAGTGGTTAGAGAGGGACTTATAACTAGAGAAAAGGATATAAAACTATCATACTGCTTGTGGTTTGCAAAACCACAGAGGCAGCTGCTGTTGAAGCAGTAGAAACAATGACATCAAAACCAGCATGTAAGTTATAGTTTCATTTGTTACCCAGCCTCTTCTTTTGGTTTTATGCGTCTTAATCACATGGACTCTGTTTTAAAAATAAATGCTTTTCATTTTCAAGCAGTAACACAACATTAAATAAATACTGGCAAGACATGACACAGCTATTCCCCAGCATGATTTTGTGCAGCTCAGCAAGTAATTTCACCTGCTGAGGGAACTCAGGCAAGCAACCAGGCAATCTCATAAGGCCAGTAAATCAGTGTAAACAAAGTCTATTTTGCTAGGACCAGAGCACAATCTCAAGTTCATAAGCAGAGAAATTTGCAGGTTATACTTCTTAATAGCAAGTTTAATACTAGCTGAGTTTGGCAGAAATCACAGAAGTCTTGTCAAACTCATTCTGGCTTTTTGTTTGTTTGTTTGTTTGTTTTAGATGAGACACTAAGAGCTTGCAGGAATATTTATTATCTGAGAAATGCTGAACAAAGAATGTAAGACATATTTCACAGGAATAATTTATGATTGGGCATTCTTTCTCATAGGCGTTATCTTGCTTTTCAAACATGAACCTTGAAAATGGATAAGAGCCCTTTACATTTCAAAGAGTAAATAATAATAAATAAAATAATAAAATCGAATAAAATCAACAATCAAAAATCCACAAGGCTCCCAAACAGTTTGGATTTCAACAGTGTGCTCCTGGTGTGACTGAGCTGCCCATTTCAATCCCTATTGCCAGCAGGTCCAGGTACCCACCCAGGTGCTCCTGGGGCTGGCACATCCTGCTCTGGAGCCAGGCTGGGAGACAAGCAAGGCTATCACAGAGCTGCCCTCTGGCCACTGTTAAACAACTTGGTGGCTCACTATTTCATTGTTGTGCACTGAAATAGGCATTCCTTGGAATGACGAAAAGACTGTTTAAAAAAAAAAAAAGGTTTTATTCAGTGTGTGTGATTTTTCTGTTTGGGTATGATGTCAGATTTGCAGTACCTGAAATACAAACAGTGAGCTCTGATGGACCAACCCATGTCCTGCAATAAAATCCCAACAGGCTCCAGCAGTCATGTTTTGAAAAAATTGAAAAAGAGTTCCAACTAAATGCTTTTGCTGAATATGCTTTTCAAATATTCTCTTGGCTGCACGTGGGCAAAGGGTTTAGTACATTTCAAGAACACAGTAAATACCTCTTCAACAATCACTAAGTGCATTTTTTCTAACAGTGGCTTTCTGGAATTTGTTTATTTGAGATGCATCAGGAAAATTGGAAAACTAAGTCCAGAGTGAGTAAAAAGGAGAAAGATAATAGCCAAAGATATAGTAAGGTAAATCATTAATGAAAATTGCTTGGTGGCTTCCCACATAAACATTTGTTTGTCCTGTTTATATGTTGGATGTATATTTGTCATTTTCATTTATTTTTTTTCCTTTGTAAATGTGGAATGATATCTGCATTTTTCATTATATGCTCTTGCCTTGATTTTCTACTAAGCTTTACTTGTTTTCTGTGATAAAGAGAGGTGGCAAAGAGCCATTTGGAATTCCCTGCTCCATGACCCAGGACTGATCAATCATGGGTCATGTTAAAGCAGAAATGCTTCATAACTAATGTATATTACTGAATTAAGACCTCTATCACACTCCTGTCACTCTTAAACAGGCACTCTGACCCAGCACATGTTCCTTCTCTTCCTTTGTTCTGGGGGTAAAAAAATGAGATTGAACAAATTACAATTTTGGCACATATTTACAAGTACAAATTACAATTTACTCCAAAGCTTCCATGCAATGAAATAGTCTTCAACAAGGATTTTCAGATGATGTAATGCCACGTTACACAGTGTTAAATGGGACTACCAGAGCAGAAAATGTGTATGTGCTTCCTTTTTTGAATTGTTATACACAGACAAAAATTGTCTTTCAGCATTAAAGTCTACAGGGCCCACACAAAGTCTAAAGCTTTTGCTGTTCAGCACAAGTAAAATGACATAAACAAAAAATACACTCCTTACTATTGTCCTTTGGCTGGCCCTATATTTTTATGTGTTAGATCATCAGGGCAGCAAAACATAAACTTGATGATATAGTGCTGAGAAAAACCCAACTGTGTCAATATGAATCTGCTGCAGCAAAGCAATATTTCTCCAACCTCTTAATATAAGACTGTGAGTCAAAGTGACAATTGACAAGCGCTCAATAAGAGGTCAAAAACAACCATGCACCCTGATTTGTTGAGGGCTTATGTTACCTATTTTTGATAAGTGAAACAATTGGCCTAAGTCATGTCACCTGAGGCTCTTCATATCTGAGGGAAGAGCAGTCACAGAGTTGAAAACGATTATAATGGTTTTTTTTCCCTCACGCCCTTCCAGGAGAATTTGCTGCATATTTTCAAAGGTAAATACAGTATCAAAAGACAGTTGGCTTGAAAGAAAGGTAAAATATCTGTTTGGTTTACTTAGGTTTAAATACATTAATCCAAGAGCTAATATGATTGTGTAATAAATGCAGTTAGGTCACCCAATTCATTAGTGTATCTCATCAAGGGCAAGAGGAGACAGCTTCTTAAACACAGCTTAAAGTGACAGTGTAAAACAAAGTGAAGTACAAAGCTGATGACTACTTATGCTAAGCAAGTGGCAGGGGAAGTAGGCAAAGTGCTTTCAAAATCTCTTCTCAAGAATATTTGAGACATGGATGCTTGTGAAGAATTCCTTAATTTTCAGCCCATTCATGTATGAGAGATGTAAAGAAGGCATGCTTTTCTTTTATCCTAGAAAAGAGTTTTCTTTATTGCAGTTGAATGCAGCCAAAGTCCTCAGGGAATTTCTGATTTCCAATCTGGTTTTTGTGGGAGTTAGGTAGTTGAGTATTCTCTAGTCTAGAACTGGGGTTCAGAGCAAAGAGGAGTTTTGGGCATGATAACTGTGTGGGTCAGTCATGCTGAATACTGAGAAATTGCCCTGGGAGATCTGCTGCATTGGGAAGGATGGAGGCAGGGAAAAAGGGAGGGAGAGAGCATGAGAGGAAGAGAGAAAGAGAGGAAAAGAGGATGGAAAGGAAGAAGGGCAGCAGGGAGGGAGGGAGGAGGGAGGAAGGAAGAGAGGGAAACACCATCTGAACCTCCTAGAAACTTGTCCTCATCCTTCCCCACAGTCCAGTTAAGGAGAGAAATATAAATCCCATTTTCTACACATTGTGGTTTAACCCCAGCCAGCAGCCAAGCCCCAGTCAGCCACTTGCTTACTCCCCCACTAACTGGATCAGGAAGACATTCAGGAAGGCAAGAGCCAGAAAGTTGTGGTTTGGGATAAAGACACTTCAATAGGGAAAGCAAAAGCTGAACACACACAAGCAAAGCAAAACCAGGGGTGAATTCCCTGCTTTGCAATGGCAGGCAAGTGTTCAGCCATTTCCAGCAAAGCAGGGCCACATCACATGTAATGGTTACTGGAGAAGACAAACTCCATCACTCCAAACGTCCCCCTCTTCCTCCTCCTTCCCCTCACTGCACACACTGAGCATGATGTCACACAGTCTGGGATCTCCCTGTGGTCAGTTTGGGTCCCCTGTCCTGGCTGTGTCTCCTCCCAACGCCCCAGGCAGCCCCAGTCTCCTCCCCAGGGTGGAGGTAGGAGAAGCAGGAAAAGCCTTGGCTCTGTGTAAGCCCTGTTCAGCAATAACAAAAACATCTCTGCATTATCAACCCTGTGCTCAGTAAAAATCCAGAATTATTAAAAATCCAAAAAGCCACTGCAAAGAAAATTAACTTACCTCAGCCAAAACCAGCACACTACAACGAGCACAGAACAGAGAATGTTAACAGTGAATATTGCCTAACCATCCTAAATTCGCAGTGAGAATTTAACCCTGCTTTTGCTCTCTGGGCTGAATGAACACATCAGCCCAGGTAGGCGCAGGGAGAACCACCTCCTCCTCCTCTTTCACTGGCATCAAATTGCAAGGAGCAAATGCTACATTTGTGAACTAAATATTCTTCACCTTATTTTTCCTTTTAAACTGATGATCTATCTCTCAGTTGCCCTAGAAACAAAGACAAAATAATGGGTTTTTCTTTGTCTCACAAAAATAGCAAGAATTATTCACATTAAAATGTAGAAGATTATGCCCTGTTTATTCATCATATATGTGGGGCAAGTCACTCCCAGTCATTAACTTTCTAGTTTTATGTCCTTACTCTAAGAATAGTGGTTAGCACATGGTTAAATCTTCACCTCAGAGTTCTCAACAACTTTTTTTCTATAATAATTTTTTCCAAAAACCAATTCAGGCATCGTTGTTTTGTTTGGGTTTGTTTTCCCCAACTAAATTAATACAGTATTTATTATGTTAAAAAGATGCTGGAAATGCAATGGTAAGAATATAGGCATGATAGATTTAAGGCAGAAAAATGCTTTTAAATCACTTTCCCATCTTTACCTCAGAGGGTAGCAACATTGCTTTACTCTGGAGACTTCAGTCTTGGTAGGGAATGCAAAGCAGAGTAATGAAAGGACTGCAGCTATGCAAACTGAGCAGGATCTAATTGAATTACTAACAGATGGGAAATAATTAAATCATTTATTATCCCTTCACTATTAGTTAACTCATAAGTATATCTCAGACAAGAAAAAGGTTTTATCCAACCTTCTGCTAGGGATTTAAATTTTTTATCATCTTGTCTTCTCTGGATCTGTTACTTCATGTCTCAGCCTAATCAACAACTATCTTGTCAACATGAAGTTCTCTTTCTGGATGCTTAAAAAATAAAAATACAAGTACAAACAAACAGCTTGAGTGTCATACACATTTCATCTGACATTTAAAAATGTCTAAGTGATACAACTGAAATGATTTGGGAGCTTATGCAAGATTATATTATAAGAACAAAGAACACAATTTTCAGATGGAGAAATGGTTTGCCTTTGGGAGACCATTTCAGCCAACTACATCGGCTATAACTTTTTAATCTCCTTTCTATATTACCCAAAGGCTCAGTTCACAGAAGAATCTGGTCACTGGACTGCTAAGGCAGCAATTTGTCTCCATTAGGCAACCAAATGTCTGGTGGACACGATTCAGGCTCTGCATAACAGTGAGGAGCAGGTTGTCATGTCATAGAGGGATGCAAAAGCCAGCACAGTCATTCTTCAGAGTTATGGCAATGCCAAGGAAAGGCATGTAGTTGAACTCAAGTGTGCTTCAGTGGCTCAAGCCTGGCTCCCTGATTCATGGAGGCAGCCTGCACTAGAGATCAGATGTAGAACATGCAGAGGCTCATCAGTCTCACCATCTTGCTCAACTGGCCTGTACCATGTGCTGACCAAGACCTTAAAGCTGAATCTGAGTCAGTACATTTTCCTCTGATAACAGCCAGAGGCAGCCTTAGTTAATAGGGACTGACAATCTGTTATGCTTCTGATATTAAACATTCCAAGTCCAAAACACAGAGAAGAGGATGGTTCCAGTTTTAAAGATAACTGAAGGGTATTAGAAAATAGGAATTAGAGAATGAATGCACAGCCATATGAGAACATCTTGCTGAGCCTAAAAGGCTTACTTGTCTGAATAGACACTGTTAAAAATGAGAACATGGAACTTGTCATGTTGAATTACTGTATTCTTATTAGGGTTTCAGGATAAACATCAAACCAACAAGCTTGTTTTCCATCAACTCCTTGAGCCAAAAAAAATATTCTCTCAGAGACAATATTTTCACAAATAAGAAGATTTCTTCTAAACTTTCACCCAGAGGCTTCATGGTAGTCATGAATTTGTATCTTCCTTTTCCATTTGCAGAAACTTAGCAAAATTGAAGACAATTAACACCTTTAGGGGAAAAGAAGCCCAGGAAAAATTTTGAAAGCAGTTTCCTTAATGAGATCAATATTAACGTGTATGTTGGTGAATTGATTTTTTTTTCAGTTTTAAACAACACTACAAGTACTTCATTCATCTAAGCACAAAAAAAAGAAATTCATACATTTTTAATATGATTTTAAGTAATTTTTCAACTCTTTAGACAACAAAGGCCCTTTCATAAATTAATAAAAGTTAAATCTGCATAGAAACTTTTCACTTTTATTTTAAGAAGAGTTTTACCACTTTTTTTTTTAACTGTAGGAGCTACAAAGCTGAAGATCTTTTTAGAATTCATTTAACAATAGTGCTTGAAACAATTCTTTAGAATGCATCTCAGAACTGAGGCTGTTATAAAATCAGACTCGTCTTCTGAATTTGAACTATCAAGACACTTTTATAACTGATAAAATTTCAAATTTTAAAGGGTATCACTGGGAAATGGGAGTGCATATAAAATTTCTTTGCATTATAAACCATGTTCCTACACCATCAAGCTCCTCAATATCCTAGATTTCATAATTTCTTAGCCTGAACAGTGTTCAGATGATCAAACCCTACGACTCTCAAACAAGGAAAACAAAGCAAAACATACATCCTTCTACCCCCCACAAGAATAAAACTAAAGGGAAAAATGCTATTATCTCTATAGAGGCTCTAAATGTTCTCTCATGTTTTCAGATGGATCAGATCCCAGAAACTCTGCTTTTTTCTCTTATAAGTGAACTCTTATAGTTTCAGATCCTATACAAAGTCACCCCCCTAAACAGTGAAACTCATTGATAAATCATAGAATCACAGAATGGTTTGGGTTGGAAGGGACCTTAAAGATCATCTCATTCCAACTCCCCTGCCATGGGCAGGGACACCTTTCTCTAGACCCAGTTGCTCAGGACCACATCCAGCCTGGCCTTGAATATTTTCAGGAATGGGTCATCCACAACTTCTCTGGGCAACCTGTTCCTGTGCCTCCCCACTCTCACAGTAAAGAATTTCTTACTAACATCTAATCTAAACCCATTCTTTTTCAGTTTGGAGGCATTCCCCTTTGTCCTCTCACTGCATGCTCTTGTAAAAAGTCCCTCTCCAGCTCTCTTGTAGGCTCCCTTCAGGTACTGTAAAGATGCAATGAGATCACTGTCCAGCCTTCTCTTCTCCAGACTCAACAATCCCATCTCTCTCAGTCTTTCCTCGTAGGAGAGGCGTTCCATCCCCCTAATTATCTATGTGGCCCTGCTCTGGATTCACTCCAAAAGGTCCATGTCCTTCCTGTGCTGTAGACCCCAGAGCAGGATGCAGAAATCAGGGTAAATCTGGTAGACCTGATGCTTTTACAAGTATTTCGATAAACTCCCAATCCCAGTCACATGCCTTATCAGGGTGTTATTGTCCATTAATATCTAATAAAGAATGTGATTTTCTTACCTCACAATCATCTAGTAGAACGTGCATGTGATTTCTGTTTTATTCCATTAATAAATGGGCTTTTCTTTGGGTGATTTAACCTTATTAATCTTATATTTTCTCATATATTAGCATAAAAATGTATTTTTAGTTCACTTGTACAGATCACAAAGCACTGAGCAATTTTTAAACTTTAGTTGTGATTTTCATTTTGCTTCTACTCTTACAATTTTGTGTGATCACAGTGTTGGCCATATTGAGGATCTAATCAGTAGTACTACTACACTGATGAGTAGTTTTTATTCTCTCTTTGCCCAATGTGTTCTCACTAAACAAGCACATTCTGTTGTGCTGCCAGTCCCACAGAGAGTTTGAGGTACCTCATCAACACATTATCCTCTTCCATGAAGAGGATGGGAAACCTCTTCAAAATTTTCATAATTGTTTTCATGTTGGACGGCTTTTCTTAGGGATGAAATACAGATTCTGCACATAAAAAATGTTCTGGTCTTGGAAAAGAGCACTTTGCTAAGAGAAAGTGACAGTTCACACAGCTTACCCGTCCTAGTAGGGCAGATCTTTGTTTATTCAAGGTAGCAAAAAAAATTGCCTGCGAATAGATGAAGAACTTTAAGATATGTATACACACATGATGAAAGGCTGAGAAGCAGATATTAGAGCAGAATAACATCAGACTCATCACAATGAAAGGCTTGCATGGCTGCTAATTGCACAGAGGTAATACGACTTTCTGAGGGACTCAGAAAAGATTTCATAAGGTTAGGGGGAAGGAGGAAGAATGAAAGTCAGGTGGATGGCCTAGCAACCCGCTGGAATGAAATGTTGAATACAGGGAGCATAACAATTTTGTTGGTAAAAATTTGTATTTTATTCTACTTGATACAGCTGGAAAAGATAGACATCCTTATTCTTCTTTGTAATATGAGGTCTGTCTTCGGAAGTTTTTCTTTCTTATTAAGATACAGCAGTTAATTTAATGCCATTTAACCTCTGCCTTCAAGGTGCACCTCTAAAAGTGAGGCCAAAGTGCATGCCAAAGCTATGAATGATTAATTACAACATAACAAAGTGACAAGTATAGTGCTTAGGTGTCTGGAAAAGGGCATGGATGACTTAGATTAAGATCACTCTCAGTAGGCATGCCTATGGATCCAGATATATGTGGCTTCAGATCTCCTTCTTGCTTCCCAAAATAACATCAAATAGAGGAAAGGTGAAAAGGGAGACCAATTTCTTGCCAAGCTTATAATTCAGACTGTCAGACATTTCAGCTATTAATACTGCATTTAAAAGTGAAGCTGTAGACCCGTGTGATGTGATCCATTGGCTTAACAGGAGCCATGACATTTTGCAAAAGCCAAAAGAAGTAATTATGATGCTAAGAGCTTTTAGATTGGAAGCTGGAAGGCAATAATGAAACTGAAGAAAGGATGAACCATTACAGCCTCTATTGTTTACCATTTAAGAAATTACAACAGATTTTGCTTTTATTGGAAAAACTCTAGTTTTAGAACTTTTCTTAAAAGCAGGATCATTTTGCCATTAAATGTGATCCATACAACTATAGACATATTTCTTAGATTTCTTTTAATAATACATTTATAAACATAAAAAATCTGTGGGGGAAATTCCTGTTTTATTCATCTTCTGTGTCAGAACAATCAGGATGTAAAATTATCTGTGGAGACACACAACAATGCTATTTCTCAGATGTTCTCACTTCAGTTTAGCAAAAGAAAAGAGAGGAGGAAGCTTTATTACTACATTTAGGAGTATTCTTGGATAGAATATTCACCATATTGTGAAATTAATGGCTATGTCATATTTTGATTATTCATCTTACTAGAAGGATGCAATCATTATTTTGGCAAAGGAAAGAGGAAAAGAAAAGATCATCTTTGGTTAATAAATAGCTATATTACTCCAGCTAGAAGGCAGAGCTTTCATTCTCCCATTCAATACATCATGATACCTGGGGTTTTACTTTAATCAGAGAATTTTATTTATGCAAGCAAGATTAACACATCAGCCCTTTGAAGGAATGAGAAGAATTCTTGATTCATCCATTTTCTTGGGTTCATCATCAATCCATGGTCTTGATTCATAGTCCCTCTTACAGGTATTCAGTTCCAAACTGTAGACTCCAGTACATGACAATTATCATGTTGCTGTTATTTTTCTCACAAAGTAGAAGAACCATGTGTAGAAATGTCTGGACTTTGTATTTATTTCCCCAGAAAGAAGGAAGTTTTAATTTCTATCTTTGTGTATATGATGTGAATTTATTGAACTCCTCCAGTAGATAAATTTAAGAAGTATTTCGAATTCTTTTTGCAAACATCTTATTAATTATTTCCTATCCAATTCTACAATAACAGCTAGGGTTTAAAAAAAAACAAAAAAAGAAAAGAAACTCTGTAATTTTTACTAAACTTGTTTTACTAAATTTTTTCTGTTGTGAGTTATAACTAGATAATATGTGTTCACTGAAGTAGGGGCAGACTGAAATGTTCTATGAACATATCCCTATTTTGTCTTCTCTGAGGCTAAAAATAGAAGTGAGAAGTATGAGGTAAGGGGAATCAGACCTTAAACAGAGTAGAGGATATGTTTCCATGCTCAGCTTGGATCAATTTTTTTTCTAGATCTCTCTTCTGTCTAAAACTGTATAAACAAAGCACAAGAGCCTTCTGTCAGAGTCAGTCCGAGATCCCTCACTTGCCTCACAACTGTCTCCAAGGGTCTCAGGGGCTGAGACCCCAGACTCTGCAGTCCAGGGGTGGGAGAAAAGCCTGCCAGGACTTGCAGGTGTGCTCACTGGACCAGAGACTGGGAACAAAGAACTGGCTGATGTTTGCTCTGGTTTGTTCTGTTCCTGTGTGTCGGTCGGAACGACTCTAAGCACTGCACTGCCCACACCATACCATGGCCAGGTGCAGCTGGTTTGGAGCCACAAATGAACAAAGAACAATGGCAGCTTCGTCCAGCCAGGCAGCTCCCATCTTGGTCAAATGCCTCTTGCTTCGAGAAGACCTATAAAGACTGTGAATTTTGGGACCCTATTTTGTACGTACCCCACGGAAGGAAGACGCATCTATGGGCACATCGCCTCGAGGATTTCGGCTCTTTTCCGTTTGTCCCTGTGCTGTGTCTTCTGCGCTCTGAGATCCCCTAAAAGAACCTATCAGGACTCTGCAGGCTCCTGCGGAACCTGACACCTTCCTTGAATTACAACAGTGAAACCAGTTTCTGTGGTGAGGAAGAGAACAGCCCAAAATACTCTGAAGCCATTACTAGGACTTCTTAAATTGAGAGCTGCAAACTCTCAGCAGCAAAGAGTGCACTTCAGAGAGGAATCAGCCACCTCTTAGCTAGCAATACTCTGAAAGTTACTCAGAAATTATTATTTTTGTCTTTTCTCTGCCTCAGACTTCCCATGTACCATTCTGTATTTATTGCACATGCTTTCCAGTTCTTTTGACTTGGGTGGGTGCTGGCATTCCTCAGTACCAATACATGACCAAAACCAACATGTCCACTCCATTTGCAGGTCACAAACTATACAAATTTGATTTGTGTTTCCTTGAGAGAGGCAAAATACATGAGATTCCCTTCCTTGTTAATTTAATAAGAAGCAAAATTAAAATATAATTTGATTTTAAAAATAAATGTATTGGATACTACCAACAAATGGCACTATCTCTGATTTCTTGTAGCTTGTGTTGGCTGAAGGTAGGAAATAAAAGGAACCTTTTGTGCAGAAAGCCAAAGTCCTTAATCAATATGACAGTAAATTTCCATAGCCTCTCAGTAGGACAAAAATCAGGTAATCAATTACTTTTTCATAAGCTTGCCCTGTTGTAAGCATGATTCAAATACTCCTGAAAAACTGCCCTGTACTGATCGGCAGTTGTATAAGGCTTTTTCAAGCTGAAAACAGAAATCATTGTTAAAATAATAAAACTCTATCACGCAAATACACGAAAAAAGCACATTAGAGCTAAGGGGAATATGTTAATCAAAGAATAACAAAATGCAAGGCTATTTTACTCTGCCTTTAACACATCCTTCTGTATGTGTACTGAATCGTTGTTTGCTATAATCTTTCAGCTGGAAGGGGGATTGTCTTTTTAATTATGTTTCTAATCCAGAATAAACATTTGATTAAAAAGAAGCTCTTGGAAGTGACAGTGTTGTAAAACACGAAATTCAGTGAAAATTGCTCCATTAACTGCTTTGTTTACAGGCTGCTTCTGCTACTTCATTTAAAATCAATGAAACCTATGGATGCAACTTAAACTGCAGATAGAAAACTAGAGTTTCCATGCCATAGGTTAAAAGTCAGATTGTATAAAACATTACTTTACAAAAGTCTTTTTAAAAGGATAAGAAAAGAAAGAGTTAGTTGATTTGAAGAGCTAGATTTGCTTCACAGGAAGTCTGAATTCTGATCCATTTAACTGTATTATGTTGGTTTTCAGAACTGTAATGACTTTTAAAGAACAAAGCTTAAAGTAATAGCATGAAAAACAGGAAAGATGAGTCGAGAAAGACTTCATATCATGAAAGAGAAAGGTGGGGTAGCAGGAAAGATCAAAAATATGTAAAGAGTGCCTACAATAAAATTCTACCTACAAACCAGATGAAGGGCAGGTAAAACCCTCCAAAGAAGTTATAAACTCACTCCAAGAATACAAAACACACTTTAGGAGTGTGTTGTCACCAAGCCTTGCAGGCTAAAGCGTGCAGTTCAGATCCTGAAAAGTGAAGTCCTTGTGCTGATCTAGAAATGGGTATAAAAAAAGAACTTACAGAATGTTTTGAATGGACCAAGCTTTCTTTCTTTTGTATAGGTCTGGCCTCGCTCATCAATGCTCAACTCCCTTCACATCCAGAGGAAATATCAACTGTGCTCTCCCTCAGGCAAATTGCTCATTAAAGCTGGCATTTGTGACTTTCCTCCTTTCCCAATGAGGGCTTGACTTAATAATTTTTCCTCCCTGATAGATCACGATCCCCACAGTTGTTAATGGAGATTTGAAATACTAAAATTAACATTTCTTTCCTGATCGTACATAAAGATGATTACATTAGAGAACCATTTAGTTTTCACCATCCTTGTTCTCCACTAGCAAAGAAGGGGCCTTATAAAGATTTTTGTGGAGCTCACTCACGCTCTTCCTACCCTATTTTTTGCCCTAGAAATATAACGAATATTCTCTTTCACCATGTGACACTGAGATGTGATAACAATGGTCCTGACAGCAGAGAAGGGGTTAAAAGATCACAATCCAGATATGTTCTTTTTCATATTCACACACAGTATCATACTTTTGCAGAGTCTGAGAGATGCAGACCACTGCCTGCAGGTTACAGTACTCTCAGAGTTCTCAAACAAGAATTAAAAGGTGATCTTCCTAACTCCTCCCTAGGGCTCAGAGCATTATGTCCTCTTGAAGGTCCTGAGGGATGCTTCTCTTCACTTAGCAGCTAATGTGTGGCCATCTGCTCTTTTTAGTTTGCTCCATTTGTGTCATGCATAATCTCAGCATCATAGGGGACAGCTGAGCTGCATTCTTGATGAAAATTTCAATTTTCATATAACCAGTTTGAAGAAAACACTTCATCACATACACCCTGAATAAAATTAAATTGAGTATCTACAAACTGTATTTAAAATATTTGCCAGACATTAATAGACCATGAGGATATATTCAAATCTATGTCAAATAATATTACCTGGTCTCAGAAATCATGCCTGGATACAGATAGTACAAAGTGATGAAATTTCAGAACCAGCAGAAATATGCTGCTCTCATCTGAGGCATTGTAGTCTGGGCCCAACCTGGTGCACAAGCACAACTCCCAACTAAAGCTGAGGTATCTGTGCTCTGGGCTATGCTTTCCTAGAGCTGGAGATGAAACTATGTTCTTCATTTAAACTCTAAATCTTGCCAAATGGAATAGAGTTGCACAAATCCAATGTGGACAAACAGTCTCTGAACATATGTCTACTTATGAATAAATTGCTTACACTGAAGGACCCCATATATTTTACTTTTATTTTCTTTTGCTTTATCTAAATAATTAATTTTTCTTCTCATCATTACGATTTCTTCACATGAACCATTTTATTTCTTCTCAAAATATTTTTGTATGGAAAATAAATTTTCAGTGCATTTCTAATTTAATTCTCCAGGTCCACATTCTTTCTAAGTCATTTCTTATGTTCATTCCTTCACAGTCTAAAAGACTTTTCCTGAGCATGTTTTTCATCATTGCTGTTTCTTGTTTTCTTGGCTAAAAATATTAGATTCTAGGCAGAGCCAACTAGAAATGGTTTGGACAAAAGTTTTGAAGGGAGTGGTGGTCACAGCAAAAAAAAGAAGGGACACATGGTAAGGAAAATATTTAGATATATATGTCTATGCTGTCTTAAAGGCATAAACTTGTCACTAGCTAAAAATCATCCCCCTATTAATAAATTAATATCCTAATAAATTAAATAGGTTTAAAGTTTTTGTATCGACTAACTGCCAAAATTAAGATCTCTGTGAGGTTGCTTTATCTGAAATTTAAAAGTGGGGAATGGAAATCTATGAAAATAAAGGCTCAGCTGTCCCTTTAAGAATTGTTGTCATTTTTTGACTTAGGAGAGTTGAAAGCGCCATCTGTAGCAGAAAGTCACTTGTCTATGAGAAAAATGCCCTTCAAAGCTCTGGAGGCCATACAGAAAAATAACATCTGGAAAACAAAAGTTGTTCTCCCATTTAGTTCTAAGCTCATCAATTTCATTTTTATCCATACATGACCTTGTTCCTGGGTGAAATGCCTGAAGTGTGTTGCTTGCCTCCTGATTGCTTCAATCACAAGCTTCCTCATTAGGCCCTAATGATAAGGACAAAAGAAAAAGCCACTTCTGTAAACTAACAGTGGTTCTTTGAAGACAATGAGAAGAGTCAGCAAGCACCTCAGACACTGCCTGGAGTTGCACAGTCCTCCTTCTTTCTTTGCATTAAGTTTCTCAAACCATTCAGCGGCTGCCTAATATCCTTGGTATCTGCCTTTGGTTTCCAAAGCTGCTGCTGACAAATCTTTGCAATCTTGCGAAGCAGAAGAAATACAAGTGTGGATATCTAATATGAGGCATACACTAGAGCAGTGCTTCAATGGAGATTGAATTTAGGTTGGACTTCTGATGTGGAGGATGAACATAAACTCAGATTTTGCTTTCTGTCTCCTCACTGAGAGCTCTGAGTTTCTGTTCAACTGTTGTTATCACTAATGCTATCATGACTTTTTCAGGGAAGAAGGAAATAGAAAACTGCTAGATAATGTAAAGATGAGGAGTAGGGATTGATCTAAAAAGCTATTAGAGTTTTCATGAAAATCAGCAAGATTCAGACTCTCATAAACAGCTTATCTCAGAGAAGCCAGCAAGAGTCTGGGACCCTCCTCTTTATCCACGAATATCACTATCAGAGAGAGCTGGCAGCTGTTCAGCTCTGGCAGAAGTGCAGAATCAAGCTGGGCATAGACCACACCCATGTGATAGTTTGTCTAAGGAGCCTGCTAGTGCCTTTGGTCCCTGAAATCCCTTCAGAGATTGCAGATTGTTAACAGGCAAACCTGGCCTTCCTCATGGCCAGATAAACTCATGGCCTTCCTCATTTTTGGCCATGCAAAATTAAACTTTGCATATGTTGTTCAGAAGCCTTGAGCAGGATCTTCTAGTAACTTCCAGCTTACTTTTTTTGTCAGGTAACATTATTTTGTCTTTGTTCCGTTGAAAAACATTACATTTCTTGTGCCTAAATAAATTTCTCTTCACTGAGAGAAATAGGCATCTGATCAAGAATTTAACTTTTGTCCTCTGGAGCACTGAGCAGGGAATCCTGTGATGAAGTCATTGATCCTCTGAGCAGTTTTCTCCCATGCCCTGTAGAGCAGTCATGCTTTGGTAGATCTTGCACTGCTATTCATGCTTCAATTTCACTCTACTCACCTTATGATTGAAAAGGATGATCTTAGTGTGAAATTGGATTTTTTTGTACTGTGTGTGTATGAACTGTAGCTGGCAGACCACTCTTGAACTGAAGGTATTTACAAACATCCAGCTTCCAAAAACACAGTCTGAAATATTTATCCAAGTAACTCACTCCGTGGCTGCTTTCCCTGACTTCAATGTGAATAGGTATCTTTCCCTTCTCCAAGTCAAAGGGAGATTTTCACAGCAGCAAGATTAGGATATAAGTCAGATTTACTTAATCACAGTAAATGGGGATCTGAGGGTATTTTTCAGCTCTATTTTTCTCTACTTTTGGATAACTTGTGTGATGGTGTTCTTATGAGACTGGGGTGGTGTGACCCTGGCTGGAGGCCAGGTACCTATGAAAGCCACTCTATCACTCCCCTCCTCAACTGAACAGGGGAGAAAAAAAATAAAATGAAAGGCTCGTAAGAGCAGGGAGAATTCACCCCCCAATTACCATAATGGGAAAAACAGTCACAACTTAGGGAACTTATTACCAATCAAAATCACAGCTGCAAAATGAGAAGTAAAACCAATCTTAAAAAAATATCTTTCCCCCACCCCTCCTTCCTCCCCAGCTCTACCTCCTCTCTGACAGTGGCACAGGAATGCAGGGAATGGGGACTATGGTCAGTTCATCATGTGTTTTTTCTGCCACTACTTCTTCCTCAGGGAGAAGAGTCCTACCCTTGCTCCTGCATGGGATCCCTCCCACAGGAAGCAGTACTCCACAAACTACTCCAGAGTGGGTCCCCTTCCATAGGACACAATTCTTCAGGAACAGGCTGCTCCAGCGTGGGTCCTCCACAGGGTCACAAGTCCTATCAACAAAGCAGCTGCAGTGTGGCCTCCTCTCTCCAAGGGTCCACAGGCCCCTTCCAGGAGCCTGATACAGTGCAGGCTTTCTATGGGGCCACAGATTTCTTTTGCTCATCCACTTGCTCCAGTGTGGGTCTTTTCTATGATCTGGAGGAGATCTCTGCAGCTCCATGGACCTCCAGGGGCGGCAGGGCACAGCTGCCTCACCATGGGCTGCAGCACAGACAGAGGTCTGAGCTCTGGCAACTGGAGCACCTCCTGCCCCTCCTTCTCCACTGACTTTGGTGTCTGCAGAGTTGTCCCTTCATATGTTCTCACACCACTCTTTTCTGGCCACAATTACATCTGTGCAATAATTTGGGATTGGGTTTTTTTCCCCGTTTTAAACACGTTGTCCAAGAGATGTTACCAATTGACACTGACTGGTTTGGACTTGGCCAGTGCTGGGTTGTCCTAGGAGCCTCCTGGCATTGTTTGTCAGACATGGGGGAAGCTTCTGGCAGCTCCTCACAGAATATAGTCCTGTAGCCCCTCCTCACCTTCCCCCCTCCTCCTCCAAAACCTTGCCACATTAACAGATACTAAGAAACTAAATCTTACATCTCTGCCTTTCACTCAAGGCAAAGACAAGTATTAGAAAACTGTGGACTGCATTTGTTGTGTTTCTTACAATAGGCTTTAATCCTTTGATATACCTTCACTTTTTTTTCATGTTTTCTCTCCTTTTTCTTTTATTTTGTTAACTTACAGCCAATGCTTAGGTGGGAACGTATTTGAAAAAGTGTCCCATAAAATGCCAGAGCAAAAATAATGAGAAAAACTTTTCAAATACTTCTAAAGAACTGTGTCCTCTTGAATAACACTCACTGTCAAATCTACTGCATCATTTGTGCTTAGTCACTGCACCAAGATAAGGCAACATCCCTGTCATTAAGAAGGAGATTGTTGCTTGGATGCTGAGGTACAAACTGCCCACACACTCAGACAATATAAAAATCAAATGTGCTCTGTGATTAGAGGAGGTGATCCTTGAGAATTTCAATTATATGCTACTGTTAGACTGAGCAGTTGGTAATCTGCAAGCTTAATATTAAAAAAATGTGATTACCCTAATATTCTCTGGAAAATGGACCATGGTATGGAGTCAAAAAGATATGTTGAAACTTATTAAGATGGATTTAATTACAGTTCTTAGTGCCTGGAGTCTCAAATTCAAGGAGGAACCTAGAAAAGTAATCATAATTTAGGGTCATAATGAAATTTCACTCTGTTCATAACATCTACCTTATAGTCTCTGTATTGGGAAAATAATTTATATTTCCAAAAACCACGTGATTCCTTCACAAATATTGCAATATTCCTCAAAATCCATGATTTTTAAGTGGTTTTTATGTTCAAGTTAGTGGGAAGTTACCTAGACAAGGACTGAATTAAAAGGCCCAGTTGCCAACATGTTGTCCCAAATAGTGCTGAGTACAGACAATATTTTGAGAGAAATCTGACTGATAATGAGAGGCCCCCTTTAAGTTTATGTATATCTTCCTGGCCATGACTGTGTCCAGCAGCATAATGCAGCTTGATCACATCCCTGTTGAAATGGGAGGTAAGATTCCCATTTACCTAAAGTTACAGAATCATCTCCCTAACAAATTCCAGCCAGCAAAACAGCAAAATCAGAGATCCACTTTAGTTGCCACAGGTGTTTATCTGAGTCCTTACCCACGGCCCTGTAAAACAAAAGGCCAGATGTTACCTAGTGTCAGACAACAACAAAAATATGTAATTCTTCAAAAACAGGCTATCTCACACAATTTATGAAATGACAAAGTATTCTCCATATTGCTCTCAGTCCTATCACTTTCCCTGCATTCATCATTAAATACAGAACCATCTGGATATGCTATCAGCAAAAAATGGCTTTGATACTTTGCTACTACTTGCTCTGAAATTGTCAAAGGGCTTTTCTGAATCTGCTGAGGGTCTAAGTGGCTCTTTGGCAGACAAGTTTGAGAAATGGGTCCACTTGAACCTCATGAACTTGAAGTTCAACAGGGTGAAGAGCAACGTGCTTCACCTCAGTCAGGGCAATCCTCAATATCAACAAAGGCTTCAGGATGAGAGCAGCCCTGCTGAGAAGGACTTGGGGTACAGGAGAGGCTGGACATGACCCAGCCATGTGCACTCACAGCCAGAAATCCAATTGTGTCCTGGGCTGTATCCAAAGCAGCGTGGCCAGCAGGGTGAGGGAGGGGATTCTGCCCCTCTGCTCCACCCTGGTGAGACCCCATCTGGAGTGCTGCATCCCGCACTGCAGCCCCAAAGGACATGGACCTGCTGGAGCAAGCCCAGAGCAGGGACACAAAGGTGATTGAAGGCTGGACAGCTCTCCTGTGAAGACAGAGTTGGGATGGCTCCTCTGGCAACAGGAAAAGGGGTAATTGCCTTAGAGTAAAAGAGAGTTGATTTAGATTAAATATGGGGAAGATTGTGTTTTACATTGAGGGTGGTGAGGGACTGGAACAGGTAGCCCAAAGAAATGGAAGATGCCTCATCCCTGGAAACATTCAAGGTCAGGCTGGATGGGGCTCTGAGCAACTTGATCTAATTGAAGATGTCCCTGCTTATGGAAGGAAATTTGGACTAAAAAACCATTAAAATACCCTTCCAACCTATATTATTCTATGATTTTATGATTCTATTTAAGTAAAATAAAATCACAGAGCTGAGATAATTAGCTTGAGTAGTTATGCTAGTAGTAGCTAGACAAAGGTCTCCAGAGAGGAACACATGTACATAGCATAGACTTATGAAAACCTGAGAGCAAAGAACAAGACAGAGCTGGGAGATGTCAATTCAGCAAGGTAAAAGATCAGACCAAATGCTGTGGAGGCTGACACTTCCTCAACTGACTTAGGAGTGCCTGATGCCTGGCCATCAGAGATTCGTCAGGAGTCTGTCTTACAAGTGCTAAGAATATGAATGATAGGCCTGTGATTACAGTCCAGCTGTTTGTTGAGTGTGTCAACCAATTAACAAGATCATTTTATGTACTCATGAATTGTGTATGAACCTCTTTGCAAATGTTCACCCACAGTAAAATGCCCAGTAGATCCTGGAAAGTCTCATTGGGTTGAAATATTTGTTACTTCCATGAGAATGTTTTAAACACCTGGGAAGTCTCAAAAGGCATGAGGTGCCCATGAATAGGAAACTAAATGAAGATGCAAATTTCTGTTCCTAACATGAAGGTTAATAGCATTTTGTAGCATTGTGGCTATGAAAGAAAACAAAGATTTTGTTGTAAATTAGTATGAAATGCCTCTAAATAGCCTTAACCAGGGACTGGCATCCTTACCAAATAGAATTTATTTCTTTTTCTTCACTTAAGATTAATTTGATTAGTGGTTTTTAATGAAATAATTGGCAGGTTATGCAGGGTCTAGGATGTATGGGCCTGGATGGGAGCAGTCAGATGTTATCTCATTTTGTCAGTATTTAAACTGGTCAGAGATGTGCCAGATTTGAACCAGGAGCCCTTTGGCCATAGTGACATGTCTCAATCCATAAACATTCCAAACTGTGAGGATGAGCCCACTGCTTCTTACGTCATTCATGTAGACATATCCTACATACAATATGAATTGATCTTGTACATCAGATAATACAGAAATCTAAAATGGTGGCATTTTCTTCTTTTTACCATTGAAGACCCTGAAAAAATACATCTAAGCCAAAGCAGAAGCCAGTCAAGAAGGAACACTTGCAAATTCTGTTCCCATATAGATCAACAGGTACTAACAATGGGTTTGTTGTGAATTTCATACATACCTGTACATAATGGCTGAAACTGTAATAGTTATTTATTTAGAGGCATAGGCATCCACTCCAGAGTGGACACTTTTGAGTGTCATAGTCAAATAAGCAGCCCCATATGAGCCACTAGCTATGTGCTCATTAGGTTGGACTTCTAAATTCAAGGACATCTATAAATACAGTGTAAAAGAAAAATTTAGTGATGCTCTGTGCCACTGAAAGAATAAACTATTAATTGCATCAGTTTTTTCCCTAACATTATTTAATATTTTCCTGCACTTTTTCATATGAATATGAAGCAGAACTGAGAGGGAAAAAATAAAAGAAAGTGAACAAAATTTAAGAATTGTTGATATTAATGTTTTATTTTCTTTGGTATTCAATAATATAATATTTTTGAAATATTTCTTCTTTAAAAGTTCAATTAAAAACAATGATTTTTGTCTGACAGCAATATAACTTGAAAATCTCTAGTACAAAATAATAATAAAAAAGTATCACTCAACCCTTGTCAGCAGAGCAAACCCCAAAGGCCAGATGCTAAACAAGTTATGAAAACATTTCACACTCACACTCTTGCCTTTATATAATATGAGTGAAAGAATGGAATCTGAAGTGACTTTCTTGATTTTCTTTTCTTATTGTCTACTTCCTGTCATTGATAAGAGACAGAAATATCAGTTGTTTGTGACAGTATAATTTCACCTACAGACATCCTATGTTGAATTACTGCAAGAAAAGACTTCTGTAACATTTTTCTCTCTTACATTATTGTTGTAATTCACTTCCTATTAAATGAATTGTGTCATTGCAAAGTGTGTAAATATAAGTATGAACATGAAAGAGGTTCTCCTTTTGGTGTGACTGGATGCAGTCTGCTGTTATTAAACCTTTTAATAATTAAATACAAGGGACTATATTAAAATAATATTTAGGTCCTTGACTTCAACTGAAGGAAAAAAGAACCAAAAATAAATGAAGCAATAAAGACGTGCACAGACCTTTTCTCAGACCTAATATTGTTGCTTATTAATCAACTCTCAGAAAAATGGATCACTGATTAAAATTATATCTGCATTATTTGGATTAGCAGGGTGTTGTAGAAGAGAAGTCTCCATGGACATTGAATTTCTTTTTCTTTTCCTGTATACTGTCTTGTTTTGTTTTGCTTTGTTTTCATTTTGTTTATCTGAAATGAAAGAATCAGGTGTGGGAAAAGACATACACATCTGCTTACACCTGAATGTGTGTGGGTGGTGTTTATAGATAATCACACACTGGAACTCAGGCTTTGCTGGTAGCAGTGCTACTTTTAAAAGTAGTACTGATCATTTTTAGAATGAACCACCTGATTCCCAAAGTGAATTCAGAAGCCTGCTGCTGGTCTGCACGTGAAGTCGACATGGGTCTGAGGGACAACATTGAGTCAGACTTTTGGAAGGGTTCTCTATGAAAATTTTGAAGATGATGGTGCAAGTGATCCCCCAAATGATGGGTAGCAGTCTGATTACACCAGCTCTGTTGGCTGCAGAAGACTCAGAGCGATGAACACAAACCTCTGACTCCTGCTCCTCTCTCTAGGTCAGTATCTTCACAAATGGACATCTGCAAAGAACAGACCTCTGAATGGTGTTAATTGCAGAAATATTTTGTGTTGGGTCAGAGCACTGATGTGTAGAAATGGGAAACTCTTGCCTTGTGGAAAAAAAGATTTGTCCTTTGGCCTACAACACAGGTACTTGTTATAACTTGGTATTTCTACTGATAAGGAAAAAATAAGTTGCTGTTTGGGACTTGACATCTTATGAGGGCTTCCAGGAGTTGTATTTCCTCAAGAGGGATGACATGTTATGACACACTGACAGAAATGTCCAACAAAACACAGTTTTTACAGACTTTGGACTCTGACCACATAACTATCTTTTATTTTCTCCTTCTTGAGTTGTCTCTGCAGAGCTGACAAATGTACAGGTCTGTCTGAACACCTCATCTAGAGAGTAATCCAGACACAAACAACACTATATAGGATGGATGTCTAATCCAAATTGCTGACTGGAGTTGCAATAAAATGCTCACAGCCTTCTGCAATTCTGTACAGCTTAAAAATAGCTTGGGCTAACTTTCAGATACTTGCTAAGTATTCCTCAGACGTATAAGCCTGCAGACCTCTCCAAACAACTTAAAGCCTTCTTAATATTAACTTATTTTTTTAATAAGTCAGCACTCCTGTACTTGATACAATAACTCTTTTCCTCAGTTTTAGAGTAGTTTTTGGTACATCTTTTAATACTTCCAGTGCCTTTTCAGTTGCATGCAATTTTGTTATTAGTAAGGTGGGGATTATTGAAATGATACCTCATTATCATCTACAGCAAATATCAAGATACTATTTACCAATCATTATTTTTTTCCTGATAATAACTCAGATCAGGTTTGCAGTTGTCTCAAAATATTTGAAGCCCTAGACAAAGTGCAAGCACCTGTCGAAGCCAAATGCTCTAACCAATCAGAAATATCAGCAATGTTGTCACTTTCCTAGATAAATTCAGGATAGTAAGAAAATATACTCTGAAAGTTGTTATATATATTTAAGATATATCTGTGCATAATAGAAGAAATCTGAAGTGGAGCCAAAAGGTTTTCAAAGTATTATTGAATACCTGAAATGCTGTCTTAAGCAAGAATTTTGAAGAATTATAGCCTCATCAGAACTTTTTGATGGAGATGAGTAGAGAACAAAGCTATAAAGATTATTTTTATCCTGTTTTCTCAGCTTATTAAAATAGTTCTCTGATAAAACTAGTGGGTTCAGCAGATGGGTGAACTACAGAGGTCAGAATTTTAATTCAGTTTGTGTATGCACACAAGACTTGAGATGTAAGCACTGAACTTCATCCAAATATTTTTTTAAAAAAGCCTGAAAAAACAGTTCGGAAAATCAAATAATTGAAGTTTTCTCTAGAGATTTCAAGGCTGTTCTCTTTTTGTTAAACTAAGAGCTTCTCCCCAAATACTATCAGGAAGAGGACCAGGAAGTGTGAGGATATGTGAAATTGAAAGTAAATGGGAAGCAAAAGTTTTAATAGAATCATCCCTCTCTTTATCTGGCTGGTGAGCCACCATCTCTCTTAATGGGAACTGCATCTGGTGTGTTCCTGGTGTGATCTTCAGAAGGATCTCCTAGAAATAACAAAATTCACCACCCAGCTATTGCAATAGCTGTGCTTAGACACCTTGAAACCAATTTTTTTTTGTCACGACGCACTGCCCAGACAGATGCAAACTGTTGTTTAACCTCAGGTCTTTCAGGTTAATACGGCTTTCAATGAATGTTTTTACAACTTAGAAATTCTGATACAGAACATTTTTTCCCTATAGGCATTATATTGCATATTTTTTAAATTAGGTTGAACCCTATTTCTAATTTCTTCCTATTCTTGTCAAAAATTGGAGGGATTCAGAAAAAAAGCTCAAAAATGTCAAAGGAATGGGGGGAATAGCCTTTTGGAATGGAAATAAAAAAATATTTATTTTCTGCTAATATAAATTCTGAATAGAAGCTGTAATTTCTGCTGGGTTTTTTAAAGGTATTACTTTATGCAGTCTCCACATAAGGCCATACTTTTGAGAAACAAGACACCTGAGGTGAATATCAGGAAGAATTTCCTGGATACTGAGTTAGAACTGTGGTCTAACAAAATCTTTACTTGATTTTCTGTACAATCTACATAGTACGTACATCCATCTATACATATACTTAGTATCTCTAAGTTATTTATGTTCTTCATATATAGGTCTGCTGTAGCACATGATTTTTGTAGTCCTGGTTTTGCCTTCTCTCATGGAGGGAAGACTCCCTACAATCCCAAAAGCAATCTTGGGATATTGACTTGATGGTGAAGTGTTAGTGACCTGGAGTTGAGGTTAAATGCTGTCAGTGCTGCTGTTTGATGCAAGGGTTGTGTCCCAATTAGGGAAGGCAAATGAGATCTTCCTTATATCACACACCAGAGAAAAGAGATGCTGTATTTAGGGACATAGGTAGGGATAGGTAGGTAAGTAGAGAATAAGTAGGGCCAAGTGTGTGTATCTGTCTCCCAACTGAGGTGCCAATCAGAGCTGCCTGAAGAAGAAAGACCTGCAGGGTTCACTCCTGTTCCTATGAAGAAAGACCAGAGAGGCAGTTTTCATGGGGTTTCAGCAGAGCACTGTCCTGCCCTTTCCCAGCTGAACTTTAAGGGTCAGCACAGCCCCCCCTCTCTCAGTGACTTATCTCATTGTGCAATTTGACACAAATTGAAAGCACTGTTTTCAGTGAAAAAAAAAAAAANAGAAAGACCAGAGAGGCAGTTTTCATGGGGTTTCAGCAGAGCACTGTCCTGCCCTTTCCCAGCTGAACTTTAAGGGTCAGCACAGCTCCCCCTCTCTCAGTGACTTATCTCATTGTGCAATTTGACACAAATTGAAAGCACTGTTTTCAGTGAAAAAAAAAAAAAATTGAGAGGAGAAAAAGTTGGCTGAAACAACATAAAGAGAAATTAGTAAGGGGAGAAGAAGTCTCCTTAAATTTGCATTGTGGTAAGGATGAAAAAAAGGTGAGAAAATAAGCAAGAATAAGTCCAAGCCCTTGTTTCTTGACATGTAGGACAATTTGACCTCTCTCTCTATATGGAGAGGGTATGAAACTATCCACAAATATTAACAAAACAACACAGTCAGGTTTAACTTAGGATTTACCATGAGCTAAGCAAAAAAAGTATGGTTTTTAAAATAAGATCATTAAAAATAATAAAAAAATATATCATGTTTAGAGCTTTTTGAAATAAGATGGAGTACTTATTTAATAAACCTGAAAACATACAATGGGCAATATAAAATGCATACAAAATTAAATCAAGCAGGTACATTCATCACTGACAATAGAATAAATGGACCCAAGTGCAAAACATTTATTTTAATGACCTAAGGCAGCATAAGGATAATGACATAACATAAAGAACACTGTGAAAAGTTTTTGTATTTTTTTCTGTAGCCTGTAGCACAAGGGCAAATAGGAGCTGGAGTATAGTAGCACTTAACTTGACACCTTTTTGACTGTGATGGAGGACTAGGGTAGGAGAATGGTTATCCTCCTAACAGGTTAATCGCAAATCCATCTATTTTAGGTGGCCAGTCTGGTTTTATTGTGTCAGTTTTGGCAGTGTGAAATGTTGTTTTGACTTTAGCTTTTTAGTACTCTCCATTATATAGCACAGTTAGTATAAAAAAAATCAAAAATATTGAATTCGAAAGTCATTCTAAATTGTGAAGCATTTAATACAAAAACTGTTAAGACAGGTCACTGTGGCATGTTTTTTAAAATCTTCTTCTAAACCCAAAGTTTAGGAAAATCAGCATATAGCATCTTTTAATGCAGTTCTTTTTTCCTATGTGAAGTTTTCAATTGAAAATTTTCCAAGTGTCTCTAGGTAAGGATCAGCCAATGTGAGAGACTGATCCTCCATAACTACATTTTCTTTATAAAAACAGTCTCTTAAAATACTAACTTTCAATGCCCCAGTAAATTAAATAGGAAAGACATGGTCCAGATACGGGATTCTACTCTGCATTCTTTCTGCTGTTTTGCTCTCTGTTCACAGGGTACTGAAACACTTACCTGGTGTCTTGGTTTAGGGCAATTTCGGGAGAATACTTCTTAAGGG